>MCJB01048230.1:80667-143782 GCA_002018475.1 Nicotiana obtusifolia | reverse complement strand
CCCCCCCCCCCCCTTCTATATGTGTGTTATTCACACTTAGTCATTTAACATAGATCAATACAGTTTGTACCTTTGTAGTTATTAAGACTTGTACTGATTCTAAGACTCTACAATTTCTGAATTTCCCTTTTATTTATTTGATCATCTAGCTTAATTACATAATCCACATAGTCTAAAGTTCGGCTGGGGACCCACAGTTGTGGACCTCGAAGAATGCCTAACACCTTCTCTTTGAGATAATTTGAGCCCTTACCTGATCTTTGGTGGCGTTGACTAGTCAATAAAGTTATTCGCAAATAGGTGCTCTAACACACTTTAAAAATCATTAGGTGGAGAATCTTCTCTCTTAATACCCTTTAAAGAGTTGTCACATGTCGAAGCCCGCTCTCGCGAGAAAACGGGGTGCGACATGCATCGCCGAAGCATTTAATTTGGAGATAACTGCCTTCAAAAACATTCCTTCCCTGCACACTGCATCAAACTCCTCGACACTTTCTCCGTATCCTCGGATACTGAGGAAGGAGTTGAAGATGAAGATGATCAAGATAAGGGCGAAGGTATTGAACCTAATATTGAGCAACCTTCTTCTCCGAAAAATGCAGCGGAAACTTCTCATCCTCCGAACTTTGCTGATAAAATAAATTAATGTATTACATATATTTTTTTCCTTTTTGTAATTATGCCAGAACCTCTATTGGGTTTGGAATTTTTATTTTTCATTGATAAGTCTGGACGATTTTTATATCCGGTTAACTTTAGTACCGGGCATCCTACTTTCAATTTTTACCATTTAATTATAAGGGTTTCATAAGAGATGGCCCTTATGTTTTACGGTGTTCTTGAAGAGGACGTCACATGTTTATTCCGACACTTACATTTGAAGGTTAAGTAACATTAAAATGAAAAAGAACAAGTCATATCATTTGGACAAGAAATAAGATAAAACAAAAGGACTTATTTATTCCTTCTATTTCAAAAATACATTTACATAAGTCGAAAATTTTAAAATAAATTCGCTTAAATAAATAAAGCTTCCAATACATGTAGCTAACTTGTACTACTTATTTCTACTGGACTGGTCATACAGTCCCTGATCCTGACTCGAGGTCTTTTAAAAAACCTGAAATTTTAAGTTCAAGATGTAATTCCCGGCTCTAGCAACCCCCGATTTTATTGGCACTTTTAATGTTTTGATATACAGTAGTTCCCCTCCCCCAGTGTTCGGATACAAAGTATGAGAATTCGAACATTGGAGTTGTTGTTTTCATCAATGATCCTTCTTCGGAGTACGTTTTACGTTGTTGTCTCATTAAAAACCTTGCCCGAAAAAATCCATTTGGGACAAAAACTGGACGAAGAAAAAAAGGGTGCAGCGCATACTTTTAGTATCATTAAGGATGTTCAACAATAATACCTTTTGAGGTGAATTACGTTTCAGTTGCTTGGTAATTTTACTCCATGTTGACTTTTCAATTGATATGACCCTTTGTCGGTTATAGTTGAAGTCCTATAAGGTCGTCCAGGTTGGTCTCAACTTTCCAGCATTGACTTCCGGGTATTATGAGTTACCTTCCGTAAAACCAAGTCTCCGATTTTCAAATATTGAAGATTTGCTTTGCAATTATAGTATCTTTCCATCCTTTGCTTTTGTGACACCATTCTTACAAGCCAAGTTCTGATGCTCCTCTAGCAAGTCCGACTTTATTAACATTGCTTCCCTATTTTCCTATTCGTTTGCTCGGGAATACCTCATGGTCGGTTCCCTAATCTCCACTGGAATCAAAAATTCTACACCATACCCAAGAGAAAAAGGCGTTTCTCTTATGCTCGACTTTTCCATTGTTTGATTTGTCCACAATACTCCCTACACCTCTTCTGGCCATCTGCTTTTTGCATCCTCTGATTTCTTTTTGAAGTTCTGAATTATCACCTTGTTGGTTGGCTCCGCTTGACCATTAGCACTTGCGTGGTATTGGGAAGTTGTGATTATTTTAATCTCCAATCCCTCTAGGAATTATGTAATCTTGGAACCTATATATTGTGGCCCAATGTCACAAGAAATTTCTTTTGGCACTCCAAAACGGCAAGTGATATGATCCCAAATAAACCAATCACTTCTTGCTCTCCAATCTTCTTGAAAGCACATTCTTCAACCTAATTAGTGAAATAATCAGTCAAAACTAAAAAAAAATTTACCTGCCCGGTCCCTTGAGGCAAAGGATCGACTATATCCATCCTCCAAATCATGAATGGTCATGGTGACACCACTGAATGCAAAAGCTCTGTCAGTTGATGCACCAATTGAGCATGACATTGGCATTTGTCACATTTTTATACAAAAGCCTTTCCATTTTGCTCCATCTGGGCCAATAGTAACCGGCCCTCATTAATTTGAGCACCAATGAATCCGCACGGGAGTGATTTCCAACCCCTTTGTGAACTTCTCTCATCACGTAAGTGATAACTTATTAGTACCTTCTTGCTTTAGTTTTAGTCTGAAAGTAGTGATTTTTGTTTCCAAATCTAATGAAATTGTATGAATTGCACGCATGTTGGAGGACTGGAGAGTAACGAAGAAGTCTAACTCAAAAAGGAGTTTCCAGCTCAACAAGGCAAAATGAGAACTGCAAGGAAAAGTGTGGTCCGCAGAAGTAATTCTACGGTCGCAAATGATTATGCGATCTGCAGAAATAGAACTGTGGCTGCAGAAGAAGCCCTGAAGCCTCATAGGAGCTTTGTAGAAGCACAGTCGACACACCAAATTGTGCGACCGCAAAAGCTAGTCGCATTGACAAAGTTTGAAAAGTCCAGAGAAGGTGCAAAAGACCAAGTATGAAGCCTCTTGAAGGTGCGGTTCGCAATCAAAATATGTGGCCGCAGAAGCTGAAGTGCAGCCATAGATGTAGTTATGCAGCCGCAGATTTAGTCCTCATGCAAGAGCAGAAGAAAAAGTGCGGCCCGTACATGGAATGTGCGGCCGCAGAAACTCGCGAAGGGCATTTTTGTCAGCAAATTTCTAAGCACTATAAATAGACGGAAAATACTTTTTTAGGGCAAGTTTTGTATTCTTAGCAGTTGTAGCGGTTATCTTTTACCCTTTTGGGGAAGTAGTGATCAAAATTGACGAAGACCCATTAATTTTATCTTTTAATTGTAGTTTATGGCTTTAATTACTTCTTCTACTTTATTTTCTATGTCTTCTAGTATGAGCAACTAGTTTTTATCTAGGGTTGTGACCCAACCCTCGTGTGTAAATCTTATGGGTTATTAATTCTAATGTTTTTTTACGATTGAGTGTTTGTTATTTAGCCTTGTTTATGCATTATATCTAGAATTAATGGTTGCAAACATTGATTCATGCCTATTTGACTTAGTTCTTACTTGAGAAAGATGAACTTAGTCTAGGAAAACTTGGCTGACAAGAAATAGAGTTAGTTAATGTTTTGGATAGTGGGCAGGGAAGGAATGTTTGAACTAGATATAGGGAAAACCCCACTTGGACTTATATCAATTGCTTGGATTGCTACCAAATTGGACTTGAGAAAGCCAACTTGGGCATAATCAATCTATAACCGAGAGGTATTGTTTGGTTACTTGAGAATTGAGAGTTATAATACACCCTGATCCACAAAACAAGTATTAACTTAGTATACCAATAAGGTTTGCACCTAAGTGAAGGTTACACCCCTAGGTTTTTCCCCAATTGTTTAAAAACACCAAAAATAGTTTACTCACTATCTCTAGTTGCTTTTACTTAGTTTAATTTCTTAGTGTTAAAATTTGATATCAATCACCTTTTGTTTGGAAGTATATTTAGTTATTTCATTTTCTCTTTTCAAGTATCTACCTCAACACCTATTGTAAAATCCCTAAGGAATTCAACCCCGACTCAAGTTGGGTATTATAATTGCAACGACCATTTCCATTCATTATTGAGTGCGGATTAGACGTGGAACAAGTTTTACCGACGTTGCCGGGGAGTTTTTATGATTTTAACTATATATTTGAGTGTGTTCTTGAAATATCTTCTTTTCCTCCGTGATAATAATTTGTTGAAGTAATCGTAGGTATAAAATGGCGAAGAATGATCTCGAAAATTTACCATTGGGCGAGGTGGACGACGAAGAGGAGCAAGGAAATTCCTCAAGCCCCACAACAAAACTACTGAGATCGTGGTCCACAAGACAATTTGCCTCTACCTCCCCCACCTCCACCACCACAACCACAAGCAGCATAACACCGGATTTTTCCCAATGAAGGTTACGCAAGTGCAATAGTCCCTCCTTGCATTAGGGCGAAAAACTTTCAAATTACCAATGTGATGCTCACCTTACTTGAGCAATGAGGCTTTTCACTGGGGCGCCGAATGAAAATGCTTATAAATATTTGAAGGGTTTTGTAGTTACGTGTTAGAGAAGCAAACAAACAAACAAATGCTTCGAAAGCACTTTGAGGCTAAGGCTTTTTCCCTTCTCTCTATGGGGTAAAGCTTTAGATTGGTTGGAACGCTTGCCTAACCATTCTATCCATACTTGGTATGAATTGCAGCAAAGTTTATTGCTAAGTTTTTCTCTCCCAGGCACATGGCTACTCTTAGGGATGAAATATTAGTATTCAAGCAAGATCTCAATGAACCTTTGCATGAAATTTGGGAGCGGTATCGGACGATGGTGAAGGAGTGCCTGAACAATGATACGACCGACAACATGATCCAACAAACTTTCAGTCATGGTATTAATACTACGAACCAATGTATGGTCAATCAAATGGCCGAAGGCAACTTTATGACAACACCTTTATACGGAGGCATGTGAGATTCTAGACGAGATGGCGGAAACTTCTTCGGCTTGGCAATCCCGAGCTAATGTCCCCCAAGGTAATCCCAACATGATTCATCTTCATAAAGAGTGCAAGATCATGGGCAAGCCATTGTTGAATTGACAACAAGTATGACCCAACTCGCTAAGGTCTAACTTCATCAAGTTCGAGCTCCTAAGCAAGTTCATGCTATGGAAGGGGTAAATGTTTTAGTCAACAAGAAGAGGATCAAGGGTCCATAATTTCAATCCCGAGTGGAAGGCTATGCACAAGATGATGATAGTTTTAATCAAGATGAGTCCTATCATGAGCAATAAGAAGAGGCACAATTTGTGAACAATTACCAATGGCAACATAGCGATTTCCAAGGCTCCAAGCAACAACAATGGCGTTCTCAAAATAACCAAGGCAATTGGAGCCCTAACGATTGAGGGAATTGGAACAAAAATAAAAAACCAAGGAAATTGGAGTAGGAACAACGAAGAAAATTGGGGAGGCAACAATCAAGAAAGTTGGGGAAACAATAACAATCAAGAAAATCGAGGGTCAGGTTTTCAAAGGCCCCCAATGTACCAACAACCTAGCAACCCACTGATGTTTGGTGTAAAAGATATATATTTCTATGTAAAACACCTCATATTTGGCCTTTGTGTTATGAAATTGGGTTGTTAATTACTTCGATTCGTTTTAAGTTAAAGTGTTTTTATGTGTAGGAATGAGTCGGGAGCAATTGAGGGCAAGAAACGAGCCAAAACAAAACGAAAACAGACGAAAAGGCATTGGGCGCCACAGGCAGCGCCTGGCGCCACTTGTGGCGCTGGAGGTAGAGGCTGAAACAAAACTCACTGGATGCAGCGCCCTGGGCAGCGCCTGGCGCCAGCCAGGGCGCCGACGTCGGGAATGTGTCCTAATTCGTCTAGGAGTCCACTAGTTCGACCCTACCCCTTCCCAACACCTATATAAACACCTCCAAACCCAATAGGAAGAGGGAGAAGGTGATTTGGGAGTCAAGAACGCCACGGAACATCGCACAGAAGCAATCAATCTTCAGTTCTTCATCTTTGTCTAGTATTTTTATAGTTTTTTACTACTTTATATTTTGATTATTCTTAACATGAGTGGCTAATCACCCCTTGTTCTGGGGTTGTGATTAGCCATGAATATTGTGATTCGAAGTTGACAATTCCTTATTTATAATTCATGATCATATGGTTGTTTCTTCAATTCTAAGCCTAATTGTTTAATTGTTTTGGCCATCAATTAAGTTCTATCAATTATCTATGTTATGTTTGGGAAAACTATATTTAGATTAGAAAAGAATTGAAGAAAGCATGTTCAACCTTTTAAGGGGGGCGAATTCGTGGTTAGGATAGGAATATACTTAATCACCATGCTTAATTGAATATCGTGTTTTTATTGCATTCTTGATAGATTAATTCCATAGGAGTATAGGTGTTAATCTTATTAAGAGTAGGCGAATAGTACTTCGGAAGAAGGCTATGAGTATGTTTATCGATTAATTAGCAACCATACATGAATGATATGAATGGGAAGTCAATTAGAACACAATAGGATTGGTAATTTAATCACAACCCTGGAATATTTGTTTTATTAATTACATAACACGTAATTTGTTCATTGCAATCATTAGATATAAATTAGCGTTATAATTTAGAATAATCCATCTATTGAAACTCAACTTTTGCTTGTTTAAATAACAATATTAGTCCGTTAGAAAGTAGTTAATTTAAGTCCCTGTGGGTACGATAATCTGGACTTACAATCCTATATTACTTGTCGACCGCGTATACTTACGTGTGCGTTAGGGAGCAACAAGTTTTTGGCGCCGTTGCCGGGGACTTAAAATTTACTACTTTAACAACTTCAGCTTATATTTGTTATTTATTCGAGTTCACTAATCGGCTTACTTTGTTTGCACACACAGGCTCTTCTATTGAATGCGGAGGAGTAGAAGCGCAAACAACCTTCTTCCTTTTGATCCAGAAATTGAACGAACACTACACAGAATAAGGACGGAAGTAGAAGCCAGAACCAGAATTAACAGAGAGTTGGACATTGTTGTTCAACCACATCCAATTGAGATGGCAAGGAACGCGGAAAAAGCAGTAATTGAAGCTGCAAGGCCAAATCTTGCCAACATGACTCAGGCGATTGTCAAGCCTGAAATCACAGGGCAATTTGAGTTAAAACAATATATGGTGCAGCTAATCCAGTCTACAAGGCAGTATGTGGGACTGTCGCATGAAGACCCACAGAGACATATTCAGAACTTTTTGGAAATCACGGACACTTAAAATTATCCGAATGTGTCTAAAGATTATGTGAGGTTGACATTGTTTCCCTTTTCTCTATTGGGGGAAGCAAAGGAGTGGTTGCAAAAGGAGCCTGCGAATTCTATTTACACATGTGATGACTTGGCCAGAAAATTTCTGATCAAATTCTTCCCAACCAAAAAGACAAAGTCACTGAGAAGCCAGATTTTGGGATTTGAACAACGGGAAGGAGAAACTCTTCGACGGGCATGGGAAAGGTATAAGAAGCTAATCAGGGATTGTCCACACCATTGCCAGACAAATGAGGTCCCAGGACATACGTTTGTTGATGGGCTAGATGAAGCTTCGAAAATGAACCTTGACTCAGCGTGCGGGGGCAGTTGCATGGCCAAGCCGTATAGTGAAATCCAACTCCTACTGAATAATTTCACAGCCAGTGATCATAATTAGCAAGGTGATGGTGACTCGCGCAGAGCCATAAAACAAAAGGGAGCTGGGTTGATCGAATTGGATGAACTTGCAGCTATGAGAGCAGAGATGGCAAAACTGGCCAATCAGATGAACAGAATGACGATGCAGCAGGTTCAACCAAGACAGCAGGTCCAACAAATGTCATTGTGCTGTGAGATGTATGGTGACAACCACACGAGTGATATGAGCCCCACAAATCCGGAATCCATATATTATGTGGGACAACAGAACAGGGGGCCCATAAATCAGAATACACAATATGGGAACTCCTACAATCCAAATTGGAGGAATCATCCCAACTTTTCATGGGGTGGTCATCAGCAGCAGCAGAATCCAAGTAGACCGCAAGGGCATTATAATCAACCACAAAGGCAACCTCCATAAGCAAATGATAATACAAATGAGTTGTTGAAACAGCTGGTGCAAGACAACAAGCAATTCAGAACCGAATACCAAACCCTCACCACAACAGTGAGGAATCTGGAACGCCAATTAGGACAGCTGGCCGGGGCTCAAAATACTCGACCAACTAGAGCACTACCCAGCGACCCAAGGGCAGCACTGAATGCTATATCATTAAGGAATGGGAGATAGTTGGAATAGGTAGAATCGAAAAAGAAGAAGCAAGTGACCTTTAATGAGGAGCCGATTACCATAGAATCTACAGCAGAGAAATCTAAGAAAACTGAAAAGTCGGCTGAAGAGGCAGGAGCTAAGCAACCCCCACAACTGGTTGCAAGGCCCCCACCTCCATTTCCCCAGAGGTTACAAAAATTGAGGGATAATGAGGCATACAAAAAGTTCCTTGACATTTTGAAGCAGGTACAAATCAACATTCCATTGGTTGATATTTTGCAAGAGGTTCCTAAATACGCAAAGTATATCAAAGATATTATGGCCAATAAAAGGAGATTGACTGAGTTTGAAACGGTGGCACTCACCGAGGAGTGCAGTTCTAGAATTCAAGGCAAGCTACCACAAAAATTGAAGGATCCAGGCAGCTTCACCATTCAAATTTCAATCGGGAAACATGATGTAGGAAGAGCGTTATGTGATCTTGGAGCGAGTATAAACTTGATGCCACTCTCAGTATTCAAACAGTTGGGGTTGGGTGACCCACACCCAACCACAGTCACCCTACAGTTAGCTGATCGATCCCTTGCTCATCCGGAGGGTGTGATTGAAGACGTCCTAGTCCGAGTTGGCTCGTTCATATTTCCTGCGGATTTCATCATCTTGGATTACGAGCCAGATCAGGACGTCCCATTTATTTTGGGGCGCCCATTCGTAGCTACCGGTCGCGCCATTATAGATGTCTGTGAAGGTAAAATGACTATGCGGGTGGGGGATCAAGAAGAAGTATCTAATGTCTATAAAGCACTCCGACTGCCAACACATTATGAAGAGTTATCCATGATCTCAGTGGTGGAGAATGTCTCTACATCCTTAGTGCCTTACATGAGCCCAGTTGATCCTATGGAACGAGCATTGATTGGGGATGTGGAAAAGAGTAAAGATGGAATGACGGAAGAAATTAAGAAAGTACTGGATATTTCCAGCAGTCATGTCCCGGGGTTCAGAAAAACAGAAGAGTTGAAAAGGCCTGTCACTCTGACCCGTCTCAGTCCATCTGTTGAGAAAGCTCGACGGCTAGAAATCAAGCCAGATTGATAGCAAGAATCTGAGTCGTGCCGCGACGTTAAATCAGGCGCTTGTTGGGAGGCCAAAGGGTGGCAAATCTTTGTATCCAGTAGGCTTGACCTTGCCTAGATGAGAATAACCTGCTAGAGCTATCCTGGTGGCTTCTATAATGTCGGCTATCCGATCAGTGCGGCTGCCCTAATGTTGGCCAACATCTCCCTCATGGCACAACAGGCCAACACCTTATACCCTTATCCCAACACTATCACTGAGTATCTCACATATGCAAAGGTGGAGCCCAGACCATTTGACACCAAGGTCAAGCCGACAGAGTCGTTTGAGTAGTACAAGCTGCAGGATTCCAAGAACCCAAAGAGGAGTGCTTAGCCTTCTACTACTACTGACCATACTGATGAGCTGGTAGTGGTAGTTTCTGCTATGTCTGATATTCCATCCACATCAGCTGAGCCTTCTAACAGTGCAGCTGCTGCTATGCCCGAGCCACCATCATCAGCTCCTCCTAAAGCTCCTCCTATTATATTCCCTACTCTAGCTCCAAGGCTGGTGCTCATGCCTACAAGACCACTATCTGCTTTGCGAGTCTCCCAGACATTGGAGAGTCTCAACAACTGGATACAGGCAGCTACTTCAAAGTTGTCTGAGATCTCCAGTGCTGTTACAGGGCAGACATCCACACAGGCAACCCGAAATCCCTCTGATATTGATGAGAAGCTGAGCAAAGTCTTGGACAACCAGAAGGTGATTATTGATACATTGGTACAACATGGTGCTATGACCGAGAGGTTGACCAAGTGGGTGAAGAAGATGAGGAAGTCCCAGGCCACCAAGAAGTCAGTTGATGAGCTTCAAGCTGAGATGACCCGGCTAGCTAGAGCTGGAGATTTGTCATTTGACATGCTGCATGACCCATCCCAGCCCCACCCAGATCCATCTAAACATAATGCTCCCACTTCTCCGACTGAGGAGTCGTGCCTTGCAATGACACTACTGACGCAGTGCGTGCAATGTTCACTTTTCCATCCACTCCCTGATGACGACATTCAATTAGCTTAGCCAACTGGGACTGATGTTGCTGGTACACTGTGATGACTGAGGACACTTAGGGAGTTTCTTCGCCCTCTCTACTTTTTGCTCTTATTTTATTAATCATTGGGGACAATACTTATTTTTATTTGGGTTGTGGAGCATAGTTGATACATTTAGATACATTTGGAATGTAATAATTGGATGATTCTACTTTGTTTTTATCTATCTTTAGTAGTTGTTACTTTCATTAGCTTCTTTATTTGTTTACTATTGATTTTGTTTATGTTAGTAGCTTTTATCTCTTTCTTAGTAGTGTTGATAATAATCCTTTAGCTTTCTTAATGCCATGGTTCTTTCCAAAGGTAGTCTTTTGTGTGAACCTGGTGACTCTTCTCGAGGACGAATGGTGTAACAACTTTCTTAAGGGAATGACTCCATTTTATGTTTAGCTAATAGTAATAGTAAGTAGTAATGAATAAAAGCCCTAATTAAATCATTCTCTAAAAAGAGTTATCCGTGCTTCATTTGGCATCAACACACTTAACTACATGCTTATGATTTGAAAAAGTTTTTGGAAGAAAATAGCTCTAGTTAATGACTTTGAGGTTCTTGAGTTGATTTTGATAATCATTAGTAGTTGATTGGACCATAGTGATCTTTAACTTGACTGTGATTGTTGCAAGCTTTAGACTCTATCCCCTTTAGGTCCAGTTGCATGAGAGGTGAGGTGATTTTTCTTGCTAGTCCAAGTACTTGAGTGGATAGTCTGGAACATGCCCCGAATGTGTTTCAAGGCGAAATTCTAGGTTTGCTTGGTTTGGAAGATGATTGTAGGTTTTCCTTGGTTCATTTGAGCTTTCTATTGCCACTCTATGTTTTTTATCCCTAGTCAACCCCCTTGAGAGTTTACCCTTTCTTTGTTGGTAACCATGCTATAAGCCTTTATCCGTTTTGATCATAATCCTCTCTTGGCATCCGTACCTTCCTTAACACTCTTATGTAATAAGTGGCTTAAGGAATAAGTATGGGGGGAAAGTTGAGGAATCCAAAAAAGGTATCAAGGCACCAAAAATAAAGAAAAGAAATGATCTCTATGAAAAGAGAAGGCAAAAAAAGAAGAACAAAAAGAAAATAAAAGGGTAGATTGATGAAATCAAAAAGAGGCAACTATCTCTAGTATGAGCATCAAGGGATAAAAAAGAATAAAATGAACAATAAAGAGTGATGGCAAGTCTCTCTAGCCTGCAAGAAAAAGAAATGCCTCTAAGGATTTGGTAAATGTGAGCCAAGAAATAAAAAGTGGAGTGCTTAAGGAAGGGTATAACCACTTATCCCATATGATATCCTACCCCAATCCAAAAACTTTCATTGCAACACGAAAGAAGTTATACTTGATTTGGAACCGAGTGAGCTTATATAAATGGAGATCTACATGAGGGGCAAGTCTATGGTACTTGAAGCTTTACTTGTGACATTCTTTTGTGAGAGAAAAGAGAATCCTTTATTGCTCTAGAAATTGAGTGTTAATTTTTGAAGTGAGCATGGAAAATGGAAGGTAGAGGAAGAAGAGTTTGGAGTCCACCATTATTTACATGATAGAACAAGAGTCCTTGATGAGTGAAGTCAATTCTTGAAGCTCAAATGTCACACTAAAGTTATATGCATGTAATACACGTTTGTCACCTTGTTGAAAATGCATGAGTATTATAGGTAATTATTGGTCCCAACTAAGTATGAATGACATACAATTGACTCTTTGAGATGACTTTTCACTTACAGGAGGTCGGAACTAATCTATTTACTTGAGGATAAGCAAAGACTTAAGTTTGGGGGAGTTGATAAGTGTGGATTTTAACCAATTATTCATACCTTCTTGCTTTAGTTTTAGTCCGAATGTAGTGATTTTGTTTCCAAATCTAATAAAATGTGTGAATTACAGGCATGTTGGAGGATTGGAGATTAACAAAGAAATCTAACTCAAAGGGGAGTATTCCAGCTCAACAAGGCAAAAAGGAGAAGTGCAAGCAAAAGTGCGATCCGTAGAACTAATTCTACGGCCGTAGATGATTATGCAATCCGCAGAAATAGAACTGCGGCCGCAGAAGAAGCCCTGAAGCCTCAGAGGAGTTTTGTAAAAGTGAGGTCCGCACACAAAATTGTGCGGCCGCAAAAGTTGGTTGCACTGACAAAGTTTGAAAAGTTCAGAGAAGGTGCAAAAGACCAAGTATAAAGCCTCTTGAAAGTGTGGTCCGCAATCAAAATATGCGGCTGCAAAAGTGCAGCCACAGATGGAATTATACAGCTGCAGATTTACTCCTCATGCAAGAGCAGAAGAAAATGTACGGTTCGCACATGGAATTGTGCAGCCGCAGAACCTCCCAAAGGGCATTTTCGTCAGCAAATTTTTGAGCACTATAAATATATGGGAAACACTTTTTAGGGAAAGTTTTGTATTCTTAGCCGTCGTAGAGGTTATCTTTTACCCTTTTGGGAACGTAGTGATCAAAATTGATGAAGACCCATTAATTTTATCTTTTAATTGTAGTTTATGGCTTTAATAACTTCTTCTACTTTGTTTTGTATGTCTTCTAATATGAGCATCTAGATTTTATCTACGATTGTGACCTAACTCTAGAGTGTAAATCTTATGTGTTTTTAATTCTAATACCTGTGTATGATTAGGTATTTGTTATTTAGCCTTGTTTATGTATTATATCTAGAATTAATAGTTACAAATATTGATTCATGCTTATTTGACTTAGTTCTTAATTGAGAAAGAGGAACTTAGTCTAGGAAAACTTGGTTAACAAGAAATTGAGCTAGTTAAAGTTTTGGCTAGTTTGATTAAAGGGTTTGAACTAGAGATAGGGAAAACCCGACTTAGACTCATATCAATTGCTTGGATTGCTACCCAATTGGACTTGAGAAAGCCAATTTAGGCATAACCACTCTATAACCGAGAGGTATTCAGTGTGTACTTGAGAATTGAGAGTTATAGTACACCTCGATCCGCAAAATAATATTAAATTCGTATACCGATTAGGTTTGCACCTACTTGAAGATTACACCCCTAGGCTTTTCTCCAATTGTTTAAAAATACCAAAAATAACTTACTCTCTCTCCAGTTGCTTTTACTTAGTTTAATTTCCTAGTGTTAAAATTTGATATTGATCGCCTTTTTTTGGGAAGTATAATTTAGTTATTTCACATTCTCTCTTCAAGTATCTACCTCAACACACATTGTAAACTCCCTGAGGAATTCGACCCCGACTCTAGCTGGGTATTATAATTGCAACGACCACTTCCACTCATTATTGAGTGCGGATTAGACGTGGAACAATAATCAGCCTCCGATGTCCCAATAAATCGAGCCAACGTACCCTAGAAAGACCTTCGGTACAATTGTCCATCAACGAGATAATACCGGACAACTTTTGTTTGTAATGCCCGGGAGGCTTTAGAATCTTCAGGCAGTTTTTCGTGCCTTAAATATTCTATAAACTCGTTTATTCAATCCCAAATTAGGTTGGATGATTTAACTTTGCAGTAGCTATCCACGTCTAGGACTGAATGCAACAATTGAACAATCGGAGTCAGCTCCTTTTATTTCCATGGACAAACCTAAATTGGCCAATGTGTATGCCTCCACGTTTCTTCTCTTGGAATATGAATCACTGACCATTCCCTAAACCGAGAAAGTAAAACTCGAACTTTATTCAAGTACTGTTGCATGCGCTATTCTTTGGCATCAAAAATTCCATATATCTGATTTGCCACTAGCTCGGAATTGTACTTTACTTTAATCACCTCAGAGCCTAGTTCCCGAGCGAATTCAAGTCCTGCAACCATAGCCTCATACTCGGCTTCACTGTTAGCCAATGGAATGGTTCTAATGGTCTATCTCATGATTTTTCCGAAGGAGTGATTAGTACTATCCCAAGACTAGAACCTTTTACGTTAAAGGCTCCATCTGTTAACAAGGTCCAACACCGGGACAGTTTTCGATATCAGAACTGCTTCTTTAGCATCTAAAGGCTTCATTTCCGGACATAGGGATGGAAATGGGTGGTGTGCGTGCGGAGCAGTGCGGGTTTAGATACATGCCGGGCAGTGTGGGTTTAGAACATGCAGGTGCTGTTCGGGACGGGGGGTTGAAATAAATAAATAAAATTTAACCTTGTGCGGGTGCGGCTTAGGGTTTAAAATTTTTTCAAAAATTAAAACTTTTAAGCTATTGCTAATTTTCTTTGGCTTCGCTCTTCGTCTCTCGCTCTTTATCTTTGTAATTTTTCTGAAAAGTTGCAATAAGGTTTTTAGTAAATAACTTTTAGCTTAAAATTTCTGATTGTTCTCTTAATTATCTAGAAAAATTAGCTTTTTTGCTTGCCTGCACTGTTTCTCGTCTCCTTTGCATAGAAATACAGACTTTATTGTGATCAATTTCAACCTCAACAAATTAATAGAAAATTTTTCAAAGCAACTGTATAGCTCTTTGTTTGCTTGTTGATTGTATTTGCCCAAAAAAGCAAGTTCATATCTCTTGTCACAATCTGGTAAATTAAGATCATGGTCTCTTCATTTAGTTAGCTGTTTGTTTGTCCTAATCATGGCTTCACTCACAAATACCATAATTCATCAATAAAATATACTTAATTAAATTATGATAACATTTCGAATATTTTCAGCATGTGTTTTATAAGATGGTAAAAAACATTTAAATTAATTTAATACTACTTAACAGAAAATTTTAAAAGAAAAAATAATGACGCTCATATTTTACTATCAAATTCATTCAAAAAATTAAAATAATTTAAGCAGGGTGAGGGGGGGGGGTTGGTTCATGCGGGGCGAGGCGGGTTAAAAATAGCAGACTATGCTATGCAGGGTAGGGCGGGACGGGTTTAAGTCTTCGAGGGTTTATGCGAGTTTGCTACGCACCATTTTCCATCCCTACGCGGGTTAAAATCAGCCACAAAGTCAGCCAAAACTTGTGCCTTAAATGCACTAATTTCAATTGCCCATTTAGCCAATCGACCTGATAATTCAGTTTTATGAAAGACGTTCCTCAAGGGAAAAGTCATCACAATAGCTATTGGACATAAGCTTTTGAAAGGCGACTATGAGAGCTAGAGCCAACTTTTCCAGGTGTGGATAACGTGTTTCCGCACCCCATAGAATTTTAATAACATAATATATAGGGAATTACGTATCATCTTCCTCCCGGACTAGGACTGCACTTACCACAACCTCCGATACTACTAAATAAATTAATAATTGTTCTTCGTCCTTCGGTTTAGACATTAACGGAGGACTAGATAAATACCTCTTCAAGTCTTTCAACGCTTGATGGCATTCTGGAATCCACGAGAAGTCATTCTTCTTCTTAAATAGTGAAAAGAAACGGCGATAGTTTTTTGATGACCTCGATATGAATCTCCTAAGGGCTGCCAACCTGCCGGTTAACTTTTGCACCTCCTTTACACTTTTTAGTTGGTCAGGGTTATCTTCTATGGCCTTAATCTTGTCAGGATTTACTTCAATTCCTCTTTGAGAAACCAAGAAGCCAAGAAATATTAGGACCCAACTCCAAAAGTGCATTTCTTTTAATTGAGCTTTATGTTGTGCTTTCTCAAGATGTCGAATGTTTCTTGAAGCTAGGTCAAATGATACCCTGCATTGAGAGACTTAACCAACATGTCGTCAATATAAAATTTCATAGTTTTACCTATTTAACCCTCAAACATCTTATTAATGAGCCTCTAATAAGTGGCTCCGGCATTTTTAAGCCCAAAAGGCATCACATTGTAGTAATATGTGTCAAAATCTGTGATAACTGAGGTTTTTTCTTGATCCTCCGGGTGCATCCTAATTTTATTATACCCAGAGTATGCATGAAGGAAACTCATTAACTCATGCCTATCGTAGCATCGATCATTTGGTCGATGTTTGACAATGGAAAAGAATACTTAGGGCAAGCCTTATTTAGATCTTTATAGACTATACACACTCTAAATTTGTTTTTGTACAACCACTACGTTAACTAATATATCAGGATAACTTACTTCAAAAATTGAACATATATTTAGCAACCTGGTTACCTCTTCTTTTACAAATCTATTTCTGAACTAGGCTATCGGCCGCGTCTTCTGCTTTACCAGGGGCGAAATTAGGGTCCAAACTTAACTTGTGGACAGCCACTTCTAGCGGAATACTTGTCATATCTCAATGAGATCATGCAAAACAAGCAATTTTAGTTTTTAGAAATTCAATAATTCTAAGCCTCAGTTTGGGACTCAACCCCGTTCACTTTGTTGCATCCGCTTCTTCCGGTACCTGGAAAGATATGGGCACCTAGTAAATATCTGATATTTCTTCCTCTCCATCGTCCTCTACCGGTACTGGAACGGAAGCTAACACCAGTTCTTGTAGCGGCTATTTGCTGCTTCCCTCGACCATGCTGGGTGACTGCATTTATTTCCCTTGAAGCAGGTTCATCACCCCTAATATACTTGATCTTATCTGGTGTATGGAACTTTAGCAATTGATGATAAGTTGATGGCAAAGCCTTCATTTCGTTGATCCATGGCCTACCAAGAATCACATTGTAGCCCATATCGCCGTCCACAACTTCAAACAAAGTGGATTTCGTCACCCTTTTGGCATAGGTAGGCAACACAATCTCTCCTCGGGTAGTTACGCTTGTTAAGTTGAACCTAGCCAGAAGCTTTGTCGTTGAAACTATGCTTTTGGTTAGCTTTTCTTGTTCCAAAACTCTCAATTAGATGATATTGGCTGAACTACTCAGATCAATCAACACACGTTTAATTTTTAAAATCTAAAATATTTAGAGATATTATCAGAGCATTATTGTGCGGTAAAATAAGGACATACACATCTTCCTCCGTGAAGGTGATTTTATCATATTCCGATGCTTGCCAGATTCTCTTTCCATGAGTGAATGATATCTTCGTCTTTTTAACTGCCAAAAACGTCACCCCATTTATTTCAACCCCACCAAATATCATGTTAATCGTTATGTGGTTGTTTTTGCCGGTTCCATTGCATCTCGACTCCTCCCATAATTGTTTTTAGCCCGATCACTTAAAAATTCTCTTAGGTGATCATGTTTCAATAGCATTGCAACCTCTTCACGAAGATATTGGTAGTCCCCAGTCCTATGATCATGTGTTTCGGGGAATTCGCACCACAAATTAGTATCCCTTTAACTGAAATCTGATCGAATTGGTTTCGAGAACCTTGCCTCCTTGATATTTCTCATAGTCGAAACCAACTCTACCAACTTGATGTTGCAATTGTAATATGATTACTGGGGTATCCTGAATTTTGGGACCCTGATGGTTCTTTATCCTACAAAGCTCTATTACTCCGACCACCTTCTGTCCATCTATCCGGTCTGAATCTTTCCGCTGACTGAAAACCTTTAACTCCACGCTCGTTAGATCTTTCATTTGATAAATAAGGTTGGAAAAGACTCATGGATGATCTCCGGTTTGCATCAAAATTATTTTTGAACTTTTTCTTATTCCGATTGCGATTATGACCCTTAGATGACATCAAGGAACTCAATTGATCATCTTCAGTTCTAATTTTTGATTCATAAGGGTTATGGACATCAGCCCATGTGGTTTCTTGAAATTACAACAGACTTTCCTTGTACTTCCTTAAGGCATCAGAGCTTAAAGGATTGAGGCATTTGGTGAACGCCGCTACTACCGATTTATCCGACACTGCCGGCAATAGCATCCTCTTCTTTTGGAAACAGATCACGAATTTTCACAGCAATCCTGATTCTCTTTGAGTGATTCTGAATATATCTGCCTTCCTATCTTGGATTTTTCTTGCCCCGGCATGAGCTTTGATGAAAGAATCTGCAAGCTTTTTAAAAGAACCAATTGAATGTTCATGTAAAAGAGAATACCACATTAAAGCTCCCTTCTGCAAAATGGCTTCGATCTTATGCAGAGCCAAATTATTTTTCTTTACAACCGTAGTGTAAGTTGTGATATGCTCCTATGGATCCAAAGTTCTATCATATTTTGGAATATCTGGCATCTTGAACCTCTTTGGAATCAACTCTGGGCCCTTCGTTTTTTGATTCATCCAATAATTCATTTCCCTCATGAACCTCATGAGCTCAGTTTTAAAAGGATCATTTACGTTGTTATCATTTTTGGATACACTGCCTGCCCCAGCTGCATGATTATTATTGAATATGAACTCCTCCCTTGAAGCGATGTTACCGGTTCTTTGCGCTGTCTAATTTGCAGACACGCTAGGAGAGGCTCGAACTCCTCCATTGGAACTATTTGAGGTAATCGATAGTGCTTGCTAGAGCTCAGTCATTATCAGGTCTTGTCTTGAGAGATGGTTCATGATTTCTCTTTGATGCGCTCTCAAAACTTTCACTATCTCAAAAATGGGTTCATCATCCATATCATCAGGGGTAAGACTCTCCGCACGCTGAGTATTTCATTCTTTCTGGACTGGAGTTGTCTCATTTCCGAACCATGCGGATGCGAGTTTCACTGATCGAATCATCGTGTTGATCTCCACCAAGGAATTTATCCTCACGCTTGTTATTTGTTCCAACATTAAGTGAGTTGATGACAACATTAGGTGCCATATCTGTTTTTGCTTTACTAAAGAAAAGCATCAAAATACGTTAGTAAAATATGAACGGATCAAAGTAATACTAGAATTGTCTATGCCCCGTAAAATGGTATAGTTGAAGTTGTAATATAGTTTGTAAACACGTGAATTAAATTGATCTGAAAAGATAAAAGTATAAAGAACAAAATTGAATAAAGCGAGAAACAATTGAAGAAAAAACGAGCCGCAACCTCGAATTAAGCTTTTTAGGTAGCAATAACAATACGAAGAACAGAGTATTTGGCAAAATAACGTTAACAGAATAAGAAAATAAGTTTAGACTTTTTTCATACAAGTATTTCCTTTCATGAATACAAATTTCTCAATTTATAGCTAAATTAGGGGAGACAAGATCCCAAATCAAGCTCCTATTTAAAGTGAATAAAGACCCCTCTTTATAGCTGCATAATGGTTGGTGGAAATACTAAGATTCTCAGTAATGGTTGTTCCTTTAATACTGCCTTCTTCAACCAGTATTTGCTTTAAAAGTCTTCTCTCTGGTCTTGATGATATCGGGACTCATGCAATACTAGCCACATGCTTAAATCCGGTGTCAGTTATTTGCTGACTCATCTCCCACATGTCTTTACTATCACGTGTTCGCTTGACGAACATTTATCTATCATCTACTAATTTTACCCTATGTAGCGCAGTCCACTGCCCTGAGGAGAAACCTGCAATCATTTAGCAAATGTGAGAAAAATACAATATTTGTTGATATTGTGGTTAGGTCAACCAATACTTGTGAATTTGTTTTCACTGTTACAGGGAATAGATTATAGAAGCTAACTCTAAGCCTTGGTGGAGAGCTATGAGTTCAGCCTGAAGTGCTGAAGTTGCTTTGGTTTAAACAAGATAAAGTTAGATAAATTTTTATTTTTAATTTTAATCTTAACTTTCTTAAAGAACTTTGGAGATTGACAAATGTATTTTTTTGGTGTTTAATCCTAAGATTTCGACTTCTGAAATTGTTATCCCAAAGAGAGTGTAAAATAAAAATAATACTTACTACAACTGTAATATATCTATCTCAATATTACTGGTTCCAAAATAAATAAATAATTCCTACTAAATATGAAATAAGCTTATCTCGAATTTAATCTTTGAATTACAATCTCTTATCCCTCAAATCAAACAACCACTAACATTTCAGAGCCTTTATAGTATCATATTTTCATCCTATTCTTGATTTTCTGCTTGATATGCCTTATCGACATGCAAATTTTTAGTTTTTCCTGTACATTTCATATAAGAATATTTCACAATAATTATTTTCAAAGAATTTAGAAATTTGTCGTCTACGCTTGATTTACCTCAGTGAAAGGGGATTTATACACATTAAAATAATTTTTTAGTTTTTCCTGTACATTTCATGTAAGAATATTTCAAATAATTATTTTCAAAAGAATTTAAAATTTTGTCGTCTGCGCTTGATTTACCTCAGTGAAAAGGGGATTTATACACATTAAAATGTCTGACACCTAATTGTTTCTTAGTTGAAATATTATGAATAACTGCATTTTGGTTTTTCCCACTCTATTTGCTAAACATCAATAATTATATTTTTGGAGAACCCTGGTTATTTAAATTAATGTTTATCCCACATGTATTTGATAGTTTTCGCCTGTCCTAATGTAGTAAAGTGGAGAAAGTAAATTAGACTATAATGTTGTATGCTCAACAAATTTTCACTACGGAAGGTTCTCTCACCTAGGTATCGATATTGTTGTGCGATCTTCTTTTGTTTTAATAGGGAAGAACAGGGTACAATTCCTAAATAGGACTTCAGATGAAATAGAAGGAATTCTAAGTCTAAGGAAAAGAGTTAAATTTGCCCAAGTACTATATGAAATTGAGCAACATTGACTTTTATTAGACTTTTGGTCTAGTATTACCTTCGCTGTTAAGGAGCTCCAACTATAAGTAATTTTAGGCGTTCATAAAAAGTTTAGGGTAAATTTGGACCATTTTTCTCGAAGAATTTGAACAAGTGAAGTTCACTCATTATGCATCGGAACTTTTTAGTGGTAAGAGCAAGAGACGATTTGCTAGCCGTAAACATATGAATGAATAAAAAAAATGTAACACAAAGCGAATTCAAGCAATTTCAAATAATACATGAGCAAATTATTACGTATTCACTCGTTTAAATTCAGAACACACTGTGCCAAAATGACCTAAACTTGACCTAATGATGCCTAGCACTCCACTGGGACCATGCTGAGAGACTAAAAGTCATAATCCACATTAAAAAGATGGGGATGACATTATTATTTCTACTTAAACTTTAATTTCTAGCTAATAGTGGGTGATCAATTGCGTTCCATATGGATCATAAAAAAAAGATTAACTGCTTTATGTTGTACGAGACAATCTCCAATGGTGCACTAACTCTAAAAGCTCAAGGACAAAAGAGAGGATATGCTTATTATACTGTACTTGGTAGTTTGCCTTTTAATCTGATTAAATTTATTAATACGAGTTTTTTTTTTTTTTCCTCCTCCAATGTTCGATAGTTGTATTGAGGCCTAACTAATTTGCATTCGTGCTACATAAGGCTTAATAAAAGAAGAAGTGCTCCCGAGCTACTAGGATTTTTTCATCGTTAGAACTTGAATTTAAGACTTCTGGTTAAAGGTGAAAAAATCCTATCCATCCCATCACAATCTTTGACGGTGATATAGATTTCACTGTCTCACATAGATTATGCACCAATGTTTGAGTCATGCTTACTCTTTTAGGGGGACATATTTTGTTAATTAAATATAAGGTAAAAAATAGGAGGAAGATGTGGTGCCAAATCTCCATAAAAACACATATCATTGACAACCTATATATACAAAACTATACTTCTTTACAATGACTTGCACATGCAAGGTTTAATTATTCTATGAGAAGTGAATTTTACAAAGTGCGCAACATTATGTATCTACAGCTACGAATATAAAAATTGTGGCTATTACGTAAAAACTAGAGTTTCATGGCTATTCGCAAATTGGTGAAATTTCTTAGCTACAAATTAAAATTAAATTGGCAAAGCTAATACCTCATTTTTGCTATAGTTAATTTATGTCGTGGCAATAACTACCCAAATAGCTACACTAAGATTTTGTAGCTAATTATTAATTTTTGCCACGTGTTTGAACTATTGTAGCAATAATAACCTTTTCGTCAGGATAAATTATGTCAAATAAAATATTGAACATCTTTGCTTCAAGTTACAAAAAGCATGGCAATAATGGGGTCAATAGCTACGATGGAATATCATGGCAAAATAATATAGCCACGAATTTATATAATTTTATAGTTAAAAGAATAGTCTTGCTTCAATTTTCAAAACTCGTAGCAACTGTTGGGACATAATAGCTATATTTATTTGTCATAATAGCTACATGTATTTCAGCATTCGTGTTGAAATCAAGATGTGCTAAAATTATATACAACATGGAATCTACATGGTCCAAAGATGCTGAAAACAATTCATACGTAATTATAAAGGTGGCTTACTGTGGAAGTAAACAATGCCACCGTTGAAGAATTAACATCAACATATATAGTTGTTCATGCGTGCTATATATATTTTAATCTTAAACGAGTAATCTTTTAGTTGTGTTTCTACCAACCATTACTCTAAAATCTAAAATGTGAAAATGTCTGCTCTTGGTTAAAATTGCTGATTTTGGAATTCAGACACTAATTGAAACCACACCAGAAAAGGAACTAGAGTTAACAGAAGTGATCCCATCACAATCTCATAACATTCATCCCATATATTGCCTTATGAATCCCTTTATAAGGCAGAACATGAGTTGAAAATTCATATTAAATTTCTGTTATCCATGCCTGAATTTTCATTAAACAAAGAAGCATAAAAATTAACATACTTTAATTAGGAGGACTAGCAACAAAGCTCAAGCCATTAACGGTATTTCCATGAGCAACTGCTAAAGCTCAAGTTTTGAAATTCTCAGCTAATCAAATAAGAAAAAGTACTAACATTAATTGAGTATAACCAAATATGCATATAAAACTTCTAAGTATATACAGTAACAAATCTTCATCGTCCGTTTTAGGGTCTGATTCGATGTCTTCAATAATATCATCAGCTAAGGTAACATCAGTACTGATAACATCAAGGTCATTTCTTCTCCAATTCATAAATCTTCATCTTCCTCAAATGTACATCGGATCTTGAGCATCTTGTTGAAAAGTTTCTTCATTGAAAGCACTACTAGTACATTAAGTAGGATGACCATTCAAGACAATGGACCAAATAAGATAAGATTATCCTTGACATAAAAACCTTGTTCTACTTGAGATACAAGTACAAATGGTCATTTGTTGCTAGCATTCGATTAGTATTAACACTAACAAAGCCATGTTTATCTATCTTCACTCATTTCCCAATGTGATCAACACCAACCAATCACATTTAAGTAAAACAATTCGTTTACCTTCGAGGTATTGAAGTTCTACTATTTCAGTCAGAACACCATAATAATCTATATTTTGACCATTCGTTATTCCTCGTACTAAAACACCACTATTTTGCTTCACTCTGTTTCCTTCGAGTTATTTAGTATGAAACCTAAAACCATTTATTTCATACCCTTTGAATCTTTGTACTCCATCAAAAGGACCTCTAGCCAAAGAATACAACCAGCAACTTGCATGTAAATTTTTTTTCTTACACATTTGCACAATCTGTATAAAAATAAATAAATAAATAAATAAACTAATGAGGCTAAAGAAGTATTATAAATAAAATTTAAAATACAGTGAAAACTTACTCGATGGAAAAACCAATCATCGAAGTTCATGTCCTATTGTTCTCCTCGTACTCACTGTTTAAAATAACCATAATAATAAGAAAAGGATAAAATAATTAAATTTACAATATATAATACCATAAAGAAATAACAACAACAACAACATACCCAGTGTAGTCCACAAGTGGAATCTGGGAGGGTAGAGTGTACGCAGACCTTACCCCTGCCTTTAAGAAGGCAAAGAGGCTATTTCCGATAGACCATCGGCTCAGGAAGGGGAGGGGGGACAATAACAAGCAAATTAATCTGACAACCGAAGCAAAAATACAAAACTAGTAGTAGGTAATGCAATCAAAAAATCGAAAATAAAAGACAACAACAAGTAGTAATAGAAGTCTAGAATACGAAAAAAAAAACACGAAAGACACCAAATGGTGTATCAACATGTATTTTTAGGAAAGTGTTCGGAAAATATGCGAGAAGAGTTTGACATTTTCTTTTAGGTGATGATTTGATTATTTCCCATACAAACCCAAAGGGAACGTTTTTAACGGTAATTGGACAGTACATGCTGCATATCTAATCTGCATGTTACAGTAGATTCCTTAACTAATAAAGTTCTTACTCATGCATTTTCAAAAAGACGATTATAGCCACAAAAAATCATCAAAAAGAGTTGTAATCAATATGAATTGGAAAGATTTATTTGATGAGATTCAAACAAAGATCAGAAACAAGAAATCATGTGCTTATCTTCGCTAGACAATTCCAAAAAGAACTTTTATAGTCGAAAACTTCTAACTCAAACTCTTATAAATGCTTGGATGTTATTGTAGAAATAATACCATAAAAAAACAATACTGTAGAAATGGTTGAACTTCTTCACAATTTCTCAAAACATAAAGATGAGCTTGTTTTCGCTCAACCTCTTCAAGAATTCTGGATGTATCTCTTAATAAAGGGTAACCCTTTTGCTCAAATATTGATAATCCATTGTATGACTCTGCATGATCACCTTCATAATTTTTGTCCACTGGATTATACCCTCTCCCCCTTCCATGTAAATACTTTGAACAAAATATTAAACTTTCTTCAATAATATACCCTTCTACAATAGATCCTTGAGGTCGACATCTATTACGAACATAACATTTAAATTTGCGCAAGAATCTACATGATATAATAGGCAGTTAAACTCTTAGCATGACAAATTAACAAACCACAAAAAATTAAACTGAAATTATGAAATAGAAAAATATACCGCTCTATTGGGTACATCCATATGTATTGTACAGGTCCAGCAATCTTATCCTTTTGTGAAAGATGAATGACCAAGTGCACCATAATATCAAAAAAAGCTGGTAGGAATATTTTTTCTAATTTGCTTAACGTTATTGGAATTTGAATTGCAAGCTGATCTAACACATCAACTCTTACTGTTTTTGAACACAACTCTCTGAAGAAAATGCTTAGCTCGGTAATAGCAACATAGGCATTGCTCGGCACAACTCCACGAATTGCAAAAGGAAGCAACTGTTCCAAAAGAATATATGAAGATAATACTTATCTTCATGCATGAAGATAATGCAAAGTTCTAATGTTATATGAAATACATGTTTTCTTCTTTTTCCCTCGGTTCCGAATAACCTTATTGTATATTTTTCTAGAGATCAATTTAATTACTCTAAAACTAAGGTCAAATGCAAAAATTAAATCCTATGGAGAAATATTTTGCGATTAACAAATTATGTAAAAGTTTTACAAGTGGACATATACCGAAAAAATTGTAACTTCCATGGTTATGGCGGTTAAGCTGGAGATGAAGGAGAAGGCAACTCGATAGAACAGTAGGCACAGAGAGAGAGAATAACCAACTCTATTGAAATGTGAAATGACTGTACAAACTAACTTGTTGCTACAGTGCTCTATTTATACACATTTGTATATCAACTAACTAACCGACTTTGCTAACTAGTCTAATAAACTTAACCACCTACAGTTACCATAGTTAGATAGACTTGAGTACACTCAACACTCCCCCTCAAACTGTTGGCTTGAATAGATTTTGTACTCCAAGTCTGCTTAGCAAGTAATCATGTTGAACCTTTCCTAAGCTCTTTGTGAGAAGCTCTGCTAGTTGCTCTTTGGTTGAAACATGTTTAGTTCTCAGTATTTCCTGCATGATTCTTTCCCTTACAAAGTGGCAATCAATGTCTATATGTTTAATTCTCTTATGAAATATTGGATTGGCAGCTATCTGGATTGCAGCCTTGCCATCACACCGCAACTTTACTGGGAGTTCCACATCTACTCCAAGCTCTTTGAATAATCCTATTGGCCAGGTTATCTCAGTTGTGCATGAAGCCAAGCCATACTCCTGAATTCAGCTTCTGCTGAACTCCTAGATACAGTATGTTGTTTCTTTGACTTTCAAGATATTAGTGCACCCCCAAACTTGACCAAATAGCCTGTTACAGACCTCCTGGTTTGCAAACAAGCTCCCCGGTCTGAGTCACAATAGGCACTCAATTGATTGGTGTCTTGTGCAGGTATTAGCAGTCCCAAACCTAGAGCCTCTTTTAAGTACCTTTTGGATAATGCATGTATTGACTTAGCACTTGAACCACAAATGCCAGGTCTGGCTTGGTCATGGTTAGGTACAGAAGTTTGTCCACTAATCTTTGATAGCCCCCTGGATCTTTGAGGAGTTCATCCATACAGTCCTTATCACTTCCTATATGTTTGTCAAACTCTTCAGATGTTAGTTTTTGTTTCAGTTCAAGTGGAGGGCCAGCTAGCTTTGCTTCCTCTAGCCCTAATTCAGAGACAAGTTCCTGAGCATACTTTCTCTGGCATCATAATACCTTCATTGGATCTTGCAAACTCAATGCCAAGGAAGAACTTAAATTCACCTAGGTCTTTCATCATGAATTGATTCTGTAGGTTTTCAGTGATAAGAAGATCATCCACATAAGCTAGAATAAGCACTAGATCACTGCCTGCTTTCTTTGCAAACAAGGAGTAGTCAAAATGACTTTGTTGAAAGCCAATCTGCAGCAATGGCTCAGTAAGCTTCTTGTTCCAATGTCTTGGTACTTGTTTGAGTCCATACAGTGACTTGTGAAGTTTACAGACCTTCAATGACTCCCCCTGTTTGGTAAATCCCTTAGGAACTTGCGTATAAACTTCCTCTAGTAGATCACCATTGAGGAAAGCATTGTGAACATCCATTTGGTATATCTGCCAATGCTTGGCTACAGCTAGAGCAACCACTGTCCTGACAGTCACTATCCTAGGAACATGGGAGAAGTTTTTTGTGTAGTCAAAACCTTCCCTCTGACTGTAGCTTTTAGCAAGCAACCGAGATTTATACCTTTCCACCTCCCCCAAAGCTATGGCGATTAAGCTGGAGAGGAAGGAGAAGGCAACTCGATAGAACAGTAGGCACAGAGAGAGAATAACCAACTCTATTGAAATATGAAAAATGACTGTACAAACTAACTTGTTGTTACAGAACTGACTCTGTTAACTATTTGTAGTCGAGTTTGGAGTTGAAATTACAGACTTTAATGAAGTAATTAGTCAAAGCAATTAACAGAGAAGGAAAGAATACTTAAACAGTAAACAAGAAAGACTAGAAAATAGATAAAGTGCCTTGACTGCCTTGAGGAAGGATTACTTCAAAAAACAGGGAATCTCCATCTCGTTTTTTGAACAAAAAGGACGAACCATAAATTAAAAGAAATTGAAGATTTAAGTTACTTTAATTTCCTAAAAAGAAAAAAAAAACTTAAACTCAATTATGACGAATAAATAAAGACGCATATGTCCTGGTTAAATGACTTTGATCTGGTATAACTATTTTTAATCGAGTTTGGAGTTCACGTTACGACAATGGTGGAAACATGAGTTGCGGCCTGTTAGAACTTAGAACCCGACCTATATCTCTAATTATTTGCACCAGTTTTCAAATTCATAACAAGAAATTCACTAACCAAAGAAAATAAGTTTAATCAACAATAGGATTATTTCACGTTCGAAGCAACAACAATGGAATCAATCCAAGTCCTCTCAAAATTTAATCAAACCAACACGATGGAAAAGTTAAGGCACTTATTACGGTAGTTAGAATGAAATTCTTGAGATCTACATATTTAATTAACGTGTAGTATATATGGAATTACAGGGCTCGCCTAAGGTCAAAAATCTTGCTATCTCCCAAGATTAAGTGGGCGTTTGGTCATAAGAATTGTAAAATTTTAAAAAAAAGAGTGAAAATTTTTTTTAAATAAAAGTGATATTTAAAAATTAGAGTTGTATTTGAACATAATATTATTTTGGATTATTTTTGAAGTTTTGTGAGTAATTTGAGTAAAAATTTTGAAAAACAGCTTTTTGAAGTTTTTCAATTTATCGAATAATTTCAAAATTCATTTTCAAGTGAAAATTAAAATTTTCATGGACAAACACTGATTTCGAAAAAAGTAAAAAAATTTCGAAGAAAAGTGAATTTTTTTTTATGTCCAAACAGGCTCTTAAGTTTCTAAAAGGATATTAATTAAATGTGCATTTGGATAATATTTAAGTTGAAATTGAAAGAAAAATATCTGATCTTGAATTGAAAGAAAGTTCGTGAAGTTTGAACTTTTAATGGAAATGAATTTCATTTGAAACAAAAAAAATTGTGAAACTTCAAAATTGGCTGTTTTGCATATCAGCTCTTTTTCGTTTTTCATTTCCCACCCATTATCATAATGGTACCTGCATTGGAGCTCGACTAAATTCAAATTCGCACCAAAAATTTTTATATTAAAGGATAAAGTGCTCCCTGACGAAGGCGAATTCATACCCAAGCTTTGTAACCAAGATCCCTCTAGTTAAGGATGAAGGTCTAATAAGAGGGTTAAAACTTGACTGGGCTAGACAATTCTTGATCCATTGTGATAAATAGATATGTAGAGGAGCACCTGGTGTTACATATTAGTAGGCACTCTTTTGGATGATGAAATGAACCCAAAGTTACAGTAGCTTACCCAACACATTATTTTGAGTACATGAATTGGCAACACACAGAAATGGTTGGAACACCTATAACTTCTTTTTTACCTGCAGTTTCCATTCATTTGCCACTCTTACTATGTCCTCAATTAGCTCTTAATTTTCGCATGTTAATCTGCTTTTCTTTTTATCTTCTCCTGAGATCCTTGTGTTAAAAAAAAAAAGTGCATCCACATCAGTCTTCTCTACTACACTGAAAAAACTAAAGAGGAACATGTTTCCTTTGTAATCCCTTGCTATACAGAATACATCATACAATCGGAGCCTGAATCATATTTACAGGAAATCAAGCTGATGGTATCATTTATGATTAGTAAATACCTAAAACTGCAACCCCAGAAGTAGCGACGACAGAGGAAATCAAGAGAATG
This sequence comes from Nicotiana obtusifolia, assembly GCA_002018475.1. Classification (NCBI taxonomy): domain Eukaryota; kingdom Viridiplantae; phylum Streptophyta; class Magnoliopsida; order Solanales; family Solanaceae; genus Nicotiana; species Nicotiana obtusifolia. Next base: position 114,643 of record MCJB01048230.1, on the reverse strand, counting down.
AGCTTTCAAAATTTGCATACCATAATGCTGCAATTTAACGTGAAAGAGGATACATCACACATATAAAAACAAGCCTGTACCTTGCATGGTTCGCATATAATCAACCAAGCTTTTATGAAATCAGAAGATTCCTTTTAAAGGATCCTTACAATCTCAGAACCAAGGAGACAAGGTGGTGAGTGTACACTAGCAACAATAATCTAAAACCAAAGAGGAGAAATTTCATCACTGAACAAAAGCATCACACAGCTATTCCATACAAATAGAAAGGTTTTCTTCCATGGGAATTTTCGACACGATTGTGATGATATTAAAAGCTTGGTTTCACCTGAATTTGATCTAACCAAATACCAATTAACCAAGTAGGTTCAACGAGTTGATTAGAACCTCAGCTTCTTTAAACAGCTTTGTTCATTTCTACATAACCAAAAGAAATTTTTAAACCACAACTACATAGCTAGAAAGATATGGGGGGAGAATGCAGTTTTTCAAAGTTAATAGACTTACAACAATCTGCAGAATAGTTAACAGAGAGACAGTAGGGATTTCTAGCTTCTGCAACACAACTTGTTCTTTTTTGCAAGAACAGGTACTGTAGACTGTAATATAAGCAACAGACTTTTAGGGAAAAGTCATTCCTTTTACTGATAAGTAATAGGAGTAATCATATCCAAGATGTTTTCTACAAATTTAGACTGCCTGCTTCAGAGATGTATTTTGGCAAACATAAAAATAACATACATAAACACATATGAAACAGAAAGACTAGCAACTTCTTCTCAAATAACAAACTGACACCTGATATTTCACACTGATAAAGCAGGACATTTTGGAAAAACACCTGACCTTGGAAACTCAAGGATGGAAATATGGAACAAATACAATATTTCATAAAACTTGTATACTGATACTAAAATACCAAAACAAATAAAGAATAGTGATGGACTTCAGTTGTAGGCTAATCTTTTCTTCTTTTCACCAATGGCAACCAGACGTCCCACAAGTAGAACACACAAAGGTTGTTTATAAAGTTAAGCCGTGCTATATTAATTAACAGCCTATAACTCAATTGATCCTCTAAAACAAAATGTTTGGTGCTACGTACTATGGAATATAAGAAGCACCCAAACCAAATACAAGAGAAACTGCCTTCCGTATAGGCTCTATCCTTTTTTTCCCCTCTTATTCTCCTATTCACCTCACAGAAAATAAATTCCACTGAGAAAACACAAAACATCCACAAAGATCTGATATGAAGTTATGGCATGTTAAAAATGTTTGAATCCTTTTATTCTTCTGATAACAACGGTTTCTAAACCACCTTGCACACACATCTACTATTCTATATAATACCTACATCCTCACACTTAACACAGGTACCAGCAATTCTGTCCGGATGGGAAAAAATTGCATAATTTTTTTTTTGACCTCTGTGATTCCAACTCTGGTCTCCCGTGGTGTTTATTTCAATTGGGTCACACCCTTGGTATAAAGATTTGATTCATATATGCATAATCAATTAAGCAACATTCATATTTGGAGAAAAACAAAGCATACACTTTTCCTACTGAACTTACTTGCCCATACGGATAAACAGAGACCTCGGCCTAGGATACATAAATAAACTTCAGCTGGCTAATCAAAACAACAGGACATGCAAAGGCAAGTAAACTAAATTGACTGTAACTTTAAGTCAAGAGTCTAAGCAGAAATCACCTGCTGATGTTCATATATGAATCCGTCTAGAACATAACTAGACTCTAGAAATTATTCTTTTATTTCATTGCCTAATTTATCTTCACGATCTTCATATAATTCAAAAATAAGTAATGCATACCAAAGTTAAAGCTTCCACCTTCCTGGAAAAAGTCATTTGCAGCTTAAAACTCCGTATCGGACCCACCATAAACTCCATTTCAATCAAATTCAACTCTCTTTCTCGTCAGTTCCAAAGAGCTTCATTCTCGACAAAGGCGTTTGCAGATAACCTTCCACCTCAAATTTCTTAGGAGAAAGCTCGCGATACTTTGCGAATTGCTCTCTAGCCTCTTTATTCCTATCAAGCAAACTGTAAATCATCCCTTTACAAAAGTAAGGCCTGAAATCTTTGGGGTCCTCTTTTTCAAGCTCATCATAACTCCTCAATGCTTCCTCAACATTCTTCTGCAAGAACTGTACTTGTGCCATTATATACCTAACATCCCTACCTTCTTTAACTTTGTTTGCATCCTCAGCTATCTTTAATGCTTCCTCTAACCTCTGAATCACTTTCACCCCTTCTCCACTCCTGTCCATCAACAATGCATTCTCAAACAATGCCTCGAACGAAAGGGGATTCTTCGATAAAATCTCTTCGAAAACTTCCCTTGCTTCTTGTACCTTCCCCATTTCGTTTAACAATCTTGCTGTCAAGAATTTCCATTCCGTATTCTCCGGCTGGGCAGAGGATAATTTCTTCAGTATTTTCAGGCTCTCCTCATCCTCCCCTGCTTCCAACTTTTCCTGGAGGAGATTTTTCAATGTTTCAAGGGCTTCAGGGCTGGATTCTAAAAACTGGGTCAGTGGAGAATCTTCTTCTTGTTGTTGCTCTTCCTGATGTTGCTCTTCTAATACAGCTGATGGGGTTTCTGCTCTTGCCAGTGGCGTGGCTATAGGGAATTTTCCTAAGGCCACGGCGGCGAAAGCAACGGCAACGCCGGCAGTTTTGAGGGTAGAGATTAATGGGTTTGAATTAGCATTGGCGGAGGCCTTTAGGCTAAATCTTTTGTTGTGGGTCTTAGCAGCAGTTGTTGGGATAGGGAAAATGGAGGGAGGGGATGGTAAATTGGGGTTAGCGGTAGAGGGGAAGAAGGATGAGCCAAGAGACAAGGTGGAATTCATGGTGGTCGAAGTTGGGTGGCGGTGGTGTTACCGGCGGGGATGGGAAGTCTCCGGCGGAGTTTTTGGAATGTGTTTTAGTGCTGCTGTAGGGTTTAGAGTTTCAAAATTACGAGAAGGATAAAAGAGTTAGGTGTTCTTGTATTATTCTCGTGAAGGAAATTGACCTAATGCGGAGTCTGATTTTGTCCTGTTTTAAAATTTCCTTTTCCTCCTTTTTTCTTTTGAGAAAAAAAAAAAAAAAAAAGGGGAAACGAAGAGCGACTAGAAATGAAACGAATTATAGGTGTAGACCAACCTACTCTATGTAACCACTCGTCCATAGCGCTGTCAAAATGGACCGCTCCAGTCCAGCACTTAGCGGATTTGAGAATTTAATAGCCCAGTCCAACCCTTCATATCGAAGAGCCTACAAAATGCTAATCCAATCCAATCCAACCTTAAGCTAAGATTTGCATCAGGTATAGCCTAGCCAGTTTTCTTGAGGTATTTGGCTTCTGTTTGACCATAGATTTCGGGTTTATTTTTTCAAAATTAATTTGAAAATATTGTCTGTTTATGAAATATGATCATATTTTGGGGTAAAAAATTTTAAAAAATTTCAAGTTACCAAAAATTAGTTTACAGCAATTTTTGGGTGAAAATTTTTCTTCCACTCACAGAACTTCAATTTTTCTTCAAATAAAATGCATGTCCAACACAACTTCAACTTTCAAAAATTATTTTCCAACACAACTTCAAAAACTTCTTTTTCAAGTTTCAATCAACTCTATGTCCAAACGCTAGCTTAAACTTTTGCAATGTTGTTGCTTCTTCTTCCTCTTCCACCTTCTCAGATCATCGTGGTAATTAATTACTCCTTTCGTCTCAATTTATATAATTGACCGGCACGAAATTTAAAAAGAAAAAGAAAATTTTTTTGTACGTGTGAAATAGAAAATTTGTGTGAGTATAAATCTATTTCATTAGAGTAATAAAGGAATTTTAAATTTAAATTATTTTTATATATAAAAAGATGACATTCTTTTCGGATACAGTAAAAAAAAAAAGTGTACCACATAAATTAAAAAGAAGAGAGTATAGAATAAGCAGTGCTGAGAGTTGTTTGTAATTAGTCTGTTAATGTTCCTGTTAATTATTAAGAAACAATTTTGTGAACAAGGAAATTCAGAAGAATTATTTGTAAAAAGTTTCTTAATATCCCTAATGAGACTAGTGATGTAATGACAAGGCAGTAAAGTGTAAATAACTTAAGCTAGTAGACGTATTTGTAACACTTAGAAGTTAGCAACTGCTTACATGTGTATTAGCTGTTAGAGGTTAGTTAGTTGGTTGAGCGAGCTGCATACATAGAGTAGAGCTAATGGAATAGGAGATATAAGTTTCATTTTCCCTCTTAGCTGAATCAAAGAAGAAGCGAGCTCAATTATCTCTCTTCGATTTCATCTCTGAGTGTAAGTTTCATCATGGTATCGGAGCCACGCGATCATTAGTGTTGTCTCTCTGCTTCGATTTTGATCCTTCGTCAGAGCTTTATGAAGATATCATCAATGGAGGTGGTCGACAATGAGTTGCCGGAAAAACTAAGTCACGATCATCCTCTGTTTAGAACGGGAATGATAATTCTAGTGCAGTATTAATCTCTTTGCAACTACGGGGATCGGAGAATTATTCCGTTTGGAGCCGAACAATGCGAATTGCAATACTACGTCAAAACAAGCTAGGGTTCATTGACGGCACGTGCAAAAGAGAAAATTACAGTACAAACCTTGTAGATCTTGGGGAATGATGCAACGCAATTGTATTGTCACGAATAATAAATTGTGTGTCACCAGAGTTACTCAATCAAAATTGTCTACTCGTCAAATGCAGCAGTAGTCTTTAATGATCTAAAAGAACGATTTGATAAAATTGATTGTTCAAGGATCTTCCAAATCCACAAGGAAATTGCAACTATCAATCAAGGTACTACATCGATCTCCTCGTATTTTTCAAAATTGCGATTACTCTGGGAAGAATTTGATAGTTTGGCATCGGCACCAACACCGGTGATTACTGCCTATCAATTGAATTCATAGCATGTTTGAAGCCGTTACAGTTTGTTATGGTACTGAACGAGTCATATAAACAAGCTCGCAATCAAATTTGATGATGATTCAAGTTCCTTCTGTGAATAAGGCCTAATCAATGCTAATGGAGCGTAAGAGTCAGAGAGCTATGACAAGCCATTCAGATATGACTGTTGGACGTGATCCAACTATCTTGATGACTGTTAGAACTAATGTTCCATTCAGACCTAAAAGAGGCTAAATCTTCAATGTGATTTTTGTAGAATTAAAGGACACACTCGAGAAATTTGCTATAAGATTGTTGGCTATGCGACAGATTTCAAGCCTAAGAACAAAATGAGAACTCAATTCTACCATACTTCAGTGGAGGGTGTCCAACCACATCATCACGGAAGTAGGACTACAGTTCAACCTAATGACAAGGCCACCACGTCATGGATTTTGGTATAGCACCAGTGTTCACTGATGAATAATTCAACCAGATTTTGAATATGCTGAATAAAGAAGGAATGTCAGATACTTCAGCTAACATGGCAGGTATGTCTTGTTGTACTTCTCGCCTGGTAAATGATACAGCCTACTCCCACAATTGGATTATAGATACCAGGGCAACAAAATCACATGACTTCAGTTTATAGCCTATTATCAGACACAATTGATGTGATGAAAACCAATAGCAAAATTGTGAATCTACCTCAGGGAACCAAGGTGGCAGTATCACATATTGGAAAGTGCGGAATAAGAGAACATCAGGAAGTTAATAATGTGTTGTATATTCCTGACTTCAAGTACAATTTTTGTCAGTGTCCAAATTGACAAGGGAACTTAAATGTATGGCTGCATTCTTTCCTGGCTTTTGTGTATCCCAGGACCTCTACACTGGGAAAGTGAAGGGGATTGATAGAGAGGCTGATGGACTCTATCTACTGACTACTGCAAATTCTAGTAAAGGACAAGCTCATAAATCCACACATTCACTAATTGGTAAGTTGGATCAAGATAACTTGCAGCTTTGGCATAGGAGAATTGGACATCCTTCATCAAGATTCATGAGACGGTTATTACATATTAGTGAAGAAGTATGTAGAAATATAGTAAATAATTGTGATGTTTGCCCCTTGGAAAAACAAGCAAGGTTACCATTTCCTACTAGTAAGACTAGAACATAAAGTATTTTTTATTTGCTACATATGGATATATAGTGACCATTTAGAATGACTATTTATGATAAAAACAAATACTTCTTAACAATAGTTGATGATCATTCATGTCACCACCCAATTTTCTCTATAGGCCGTGATGGCGTCCAACGTCGCCGCTAGGCAAGCCAATGGTGAATTAGTCATGTATTTTTTTTTTTTTAATAATTTCAAAGTGGTTGATTTTTATTTATTAAGTAGATGAGGAGTGGAAAATTTAGTAAAGTAAAGCGTAAACTAATGAAAGAGCAAATACGGTGAAATAAATACTCAAAACCATAAAGTGTCTACTAGTATGTTCCTAAGACCCAGTATCACAAGTTTATGAGCAACAAGTAGAATATACAAAACATATATGCTACTATCTGAAATAACATAGACAGAAAGTAAATACAAAAGAGAGACTGTGGGTGCTGCAGAACGGACTCAGAGAGCAGCTCACTACTATGCCTCAAGGTAACGGGGGATGCGCACCTAAATGAATGCCAGCTGCACCTGCCTCAGATGCTGCACGATTAGTGCAAAAGTGTAGCGTGAGTACATAAACAAGTTATACCCAGTAAGTATCCAGTCTAACCTCGAAGAAGTAGTGACGAGGGGTCAACATCGATACTTACTATGGACCAACAAATAAAATACAGAAATTCTAAATATACGTAGAATACGTGAATAATAATAATAATAATAATAATAATAATAATAATAATAATAATAATAATAATAATAATAATAATAATAATAATAATAATAATAATAATAACACAATAGCAAGCAGTGAATAAATGATTCTTTAACTGATAGTCAATTTAAAAATCTCCAACTGACACGTACTAACTCCAACAAATTTCGGGCCAATAAATAAATTATAACCTCTCAAGTAATAAATATAATATCAAGTGTAATCGGGCACCGAGCATTATCACGCATGATTTATGCCAAGGTCGTACGGCCCGATCCAGAATAATGTGTACACTGTCGAGGGTCAAACGGCACGAACCATAGATGCATCTATTAAACTGTCGAGGCGTTCGGCCCGCTCCACAAGAAGAGAGAATACTCTACGAACATCAGATTTAAAAGCTATCGCAAGACTAATACACAAGGAAGCACAATTTTTATTAACGGTCAAGTAACCTTCCAAAACTCAAAGTAAGTGAAATTTGATCATTACGAATCCTTTACCAAGTTTCAATATAATTTAAGCATTTAAATTAATAAGTAGAGTGTAACCAATACAATTATTTCATGATTGGGTCCTAAAACTACCCGGACTTAAGCATGATTTGTAGCTACACACGGACTCACATCACCTTGTGCGTATGAGCCCCCAAAATTAAAAGCAAATAGTAATTTAAAACACCTATGGGGTGAATTCCCTCTTACAAGGTTAGGCAAGAGACTTACCTCCTCAAAAAGCTCACTTTCCGGCCCACAAATTCACTCTAAAGCCTCAACTTGGTGTCGAACAATCCGAAGCTAGCAAAATATTATATAAATTAATCAATATACACTCAAAAGTTCATAATTTAGATATTACAGTAATTACCCAACCCAAATTAGAAGATTCTTAAAATTCACCCCCGAGTCCACGTACCCGGATTCCAGAAAATTTCAAAGGAAAATGTTACTCATAACCTCACAAGCTCAAATATGTAATTTATATTCTATTCCATAATCATTTTCGTGTTTTAATCCCATTTTTATCAAAACCAAAGTTTTTCAACTAATCCATAATTTCTACAATTTACATGTTAAGAATCTACCCACAATGCGTGATTTAAACTCATATTGTATAGAAATTACTTTCCTCAACGTGCTAGGTGAAAACCCCTCTTCAAAGAGCTCTAAATTCGACCAACAAGTGAGAGAAATGAAGAAAATGAGCCTAAGTCTTGACATAAATGCACCGCACTGCCCAAGTGATTTTCGCACCTGCGGCAGATTTCTCCACTTCAGCGGGAAATTATGCGCTCGGAACACGCAAGCTCTAGCCTTGGTCGCATCCGCGGAAAAGAACTCCGCATCTGCGAGCCCACTTCTGCGGCTCGCCTCGCGCACCTGCGACCATGCCCTGTTGCCCCCTCCGCATCTGCGATCTCTCCATCGCAGAAGCGAGTCCGCTTATGTGGAAGAAGCGACTTCTTCCAAACACTGGCCAGCCCACTCCCAGCCACTCATGTGCCCATTGGCTCGCACCTCCGGCTAGGTTCTCGCAGGTGCGAACACACTAGAACTGTTGCTGCTTTACCCCTTCTTCCAAGTTCAAACATGTTCCGCACATCGTCCGAATAGCACCCGAGGCCCCCCGGGGCCCCGTCTAAACATACCAGCAAGTTTGTAAACATGAAACGGTCTCGCTCGAACCCTCGGAACGTGTAAAACAACATCAAAACTAAGAATCGCACCCCAAAACCAAATCTAATCAACTTATGAATTTCAAGTTCTTCCAACTTACTCTGAACGCACCGAATCATACTTAAACTACTCATAATGACACCAAATTTTGCGTGCAAGTCACAAATCACCATACGGAACTATTCCCAGGCTCGGAATCCCAAGACCTCGATAACACCAAAACCTACTTCAACCCAAATTTAAAGAACTTGAAAACCTTCAATGCGCCAACTTTCAATACTGAGCGTCGAAACGCTCTCGGGTCATCCGAAACCCAATCCGGACATATGCCCAAGTCCAAAATCATCATACAAACCTATTGGGACCGTCAAATCCCGGTTCCGAGGTCATTTACTAAAAACGTTGACTCAAGTCAACTTTATTATAAGCCATTATTAAGGAACTAAGTGTTCCGATTTCAGCCTGAGCCCTTCCAAGCCCGAATTAACCATCCCCGCAAGTCATAAAATAGTAAAGCACATACGAGCAGTCTTAATTAGGGGAACGGGGATCTAGAAAGCAAAACAACCGGTCGGTCTGTTACATTCTCCACCTCTTAAACAAAAGTTCATCCTCGAACGGGTCTAGGATCATACCTGGAGTGCCGAATAGGTGTGGATATCTGCTCTGCATGTCCTCCTCGGTCTCCCAAGTTGCCTCCTCGATTGGTTGACCCCTCCACTGAACCTTTATAGCAGAAATCTTCTTGGACCTCAACTGCCGAACCTGCCTTTCAACAATGGCAACTGGCTCCTCCTCATAGCCCAGGCTCTCATCTAGCTGAACCGTATCGTAGTCTAACATATGCGACCTGTCGGCATGATACTTCTGGTGCATAGACATGTGGAAAATCATATGAACTCCCGATAGACTGGGAGGCAAAGCAAGCTCATAAGCAACCTCCCCAACTCACCTCAACACCTCAAATGGACCTATAAACCTTGGGCTCAACTTGCGCTTCTTCCCGAACCTCATGATTCCCTTCATCCACGATGTTGATACCCAATTTTGCCCTCGTGTTTTTTCAAATAGTATATATACTTTCAAAATATCATTTTGCATCATTATTTAATTTACAAGAGTTACACAATAATTTTTCTATAATTTTTCATAATTTTTAAAGCTATAAAATTGATTTCTTGCATTTAAGTCACTTGAATATTTATTAATTACCTCTTTAAATTATTTTGTGATGACTCAATCATCCAAATTTATTATTTGCATACATATATATGCTTCATAGTATTTTACTTTATTTTATATAATTATATTTTGTATTTTAAAGATATTTTACATAATTTTGCAATAAAAGCCTATATTCTATACATGATTATATTTATTATATTATTTATATTAAAATAGCATTTCTTATATTCTTATAATATTAGTCTACTATTTTAAAGTATTTTACTGCATAAATAATATTTTTTATTATCTACTAATCATTTTTATAATTTATTGTTGATGAATTTTGTGTATTTAATTTGTAGCCTAAATTTTGAGCTAATTTCGGACCAAATCAAGGCCCAAACAAGCTGGCCCATCTCCATTAAGAATCAGAAGCCCAAACCAAACTACCCTCTTTAAAATGACCCAGTCGCGACCCGTTGAACGACCTACCTTAATCCTGACCGTTGATCTTTCAAGATCAACGGTCTACAATCACTCTATCCTTTTTAATTAACTAACTCCTGAAACCCTAACCTATTTTTCCTAAGCGGCCGCCCCTAAACACTCTCAACCCTCCCTTTCTCTCTTCTGAAGAACCCTACCCGCCTCTCCTTAACTATCTCTTCTAATCCCGTTGATAATGGGATTTTACCATTATTTGCTTACCATATATGAGTTTCTTTGCTACTGGTCACACGGTTATGGTATTACTTAGGTATTTGCCCAATTTTGGCAAATACCACCTCTATATCGGACGGGAATCAACCTCAATTTTGGAGATTTGGACAATATCTCGTCCATATACATGAAAAAAGCCTGATTCTTCATACCAGTTGGTCGATTTTTGAGTATTAAAACCTAACTAGGGTTTGGAGTTTGATTTCTTTTCTTTCCGATTACTTTACTGACTTGCATGCGAGATTTTACTCTTTTTGTTCGTGTTTACTTGATTTCTTTCCTTGTTTATTTGCCTGATTCTACCACTATATAAACCCTTCCCCTAATTCCCTATGAAGGGATTTCATTCACTGAAATTAACTACTATTACTCTTATTCTCTCATTCTATTATTCTGAAATTTGGCTCTTTGGCGGCTGAAAGCCAAGGCCACCGGAATTCAATTCTCGAACCTTTCTCAATGTGAGCACTGCCTAGGGTTCATTCGAAACCCTTGAGAACTCTAACACACTGAGATTCCTGGGTTCTACTGTTCGTTTGCTATTAACACTGAAGTGTTGCTAAAATTACTCCTCTTGTTTACTTGTTATTCTGTAACCGGTAATGTATCTATGGCTCTTGTAATTTTACTTTCTTCCTGTTTGTATTCCTATTATGCATATCTATGTCTCTAGGAATTTGTATGAATCACATGCCATTATATGTTTTGAAGCTCTTCTTAAGGCTCTATGCCTTCTAGTGGTTCAACTTGCCTATTTGTTACCTTGATTCTGCCTTCTTAAGCCTGCTTGCTAATTTATGTGCTCGAATGCTTATTATTGTTGCTTATTCTGCGTTTGTTTTCTTACCTTGTCCTGTACTATTATGAATAACCAATCCATACCCAGAATGTGTTCTAATTCCTGTTGAGATATCCATGCCTAACCTGTTGTCTTTATGGAATTCTACTGTTAGCTATGATCTTTTCCCATGCTATTTGTAACTTTATTGTGTTCCTGACTTGCTCAATCTTGTGTTCCTCAGTATCAATTGAGAACTTTAGAGTAAATATCATAATTAACATTTTCTCCTATATGTGACCAACTAGCATAAGGTTTGATGCTTGCATGTTCGATTAATATGAAGTTGACATGTTTTTGCTTACTATAAGTTTTTTTTCTGGTATTGTGATTGATACTCAGCATGTTAAAGTTTTCTCATTCTCAACTAAGTGATTGCTTGATCATGAATCTATTATGTTATGTTGTCTTCAATAAGCTTTCATGTTAAAATTTTCATGTGAAGGTTATGCTCTACTTGTTCTTGTCTATGACTATGTTAGATTTTCATGTTTAAATCTCGTGTCTAAGGTTCTTTTAGGATAATTCTAAATCAGTTTACTTTTGAAACTCTTTTGAAATAGTTCACTATCCTATGATGGTCAATTCTGTTACTTTAGCTTGTTTCCGAAAATGCAAGCATGAGTCTGCCTTGTGAACTTGTCTGTATTTCGTGTATTCTTGCCCATGTGTTTCGGCTAGAATTGCTTATTAGTTATAGCCTTAGGAGTTAACCGGGAAAGTTGCTAATCAATCCCATGAGTATATTTTCACCTGTAAGGTTGAATTTGGCATCCCTTAGGGTAAGTAAGTTATTCATTTAGGCCTGGTATGTTGAGTCTGCTTCGGCAACGGAGGTTTGAAATGCAATGTTCGCATCTGGAGTTTGGGACTACTGTCCGTGCAAAGTTCTAAGCATATTGGAAGGCCCAGATGTGTTACTGGGTTATTCTATATTTGTAACTGGGTCTATGCTTGTTCAATATGGTCTGTAATAACTTGTAAAACTGAATGATGGGAAAATTAGTGAAAAGGGAGAATTGGGATACTTTATCTTTTATATGAATGGGTAGAGATCATGCCCATAGGATCTTAATTGTTTGTTTGCTCATCATGCCTCATTCTCAAGAATTATATGCACACAATATTATCCCCTTAGAAAACATGACTTAGGGTCTATATGATGACTTGAATGGTTAGATAGCATGCCTATTGGATCTAAAATTGGACTTCTTACACCTAGATATTATGCCATAGGAGATCAACACAAACAATTGAAACTGTATGCTTTGGTATTTCTTTCAAATATGTGACTCGTCTAGACACCATGTTCATATAATTCCAATATAGATTACCCAAGTTGCCATCGGTGCTATCCTCCTTTTGTCAGACAGCCTGTCTAGAACGCATGCCTATAGAGGCAATTGAATAATTCTGCATTCTTAACTACTTCACTGCCAAGAAGCGAACCGTTTAGAGATCATGTCTATAGGATGCTACTGCACACATAGGAAGCATGACTGTTGGATTCTTTAATAAGAACTATGTATAAAATAGCTTCTTCATCAAAATTGGTCACCCAGAAATCCTGCCTATAGGAATTCCCACTAATTGCTAAATGGTTCAAATTATATAGAAATCATGCATGTAGGACTTAATGATTCTAATACGTCTTAATTCTGTCTACTGCCTAACCAGAAATCTATTTGCGTGCTTTCATGCTTATGTGTGGAGGTTAACTTGAGCCTTTTATTGCTACTATATGTCGTCATATCTGTTTTAAATGTCTCCTAGTTTTATCATTTTTGAGTTTACCTAAATAAAGTTTAGAACCACCTGATAGTAGGTCCAAAGCCTCCTGGACTATAGGTATGGGATGGGTAGTGCACGCATAGGGTACAACTTAGAATTGAATTAGAACGCCTTTAAGTAAACAACTTCAACATAGTAATCGGGTAGCAGGATATAATAATCTGTGTCCGCAGAAAAATACGAGCAACCTCTACCTTAAGAGAGTTGCGAAGTATTATTTATTGTACGGGGTGATCCTTTAGGCTAAATATCTTAGGATCCCCCCCCCCCTTTATGTGCGTGTTATTCACACTTAGTCATTTAACATAGATCAATACAGTTTGTACCTTTATAGCTATTAAGACTTGTACCGATTCTCATATGTTTTAACAAGACTCTACAATTTCTGAATTTTTCTTCTATTTATTTGATCACCTAGCTTAATTACATAATCCACATAGTCTAAAGTTCGGTAGGGACCCACAGTTGTGGACCTCGAAGAGTGCCTAACACCTTCTCTTTGAGGTAATTTAAGCCCTTACCGGATCTTTGGTGGCGTTGACTAGTCAAACAGAGTTACTTGTAAATAGGTGCCCTAACGCACCTTAAAAATCGTTAGGTGGAAACTCTTCTCTCTTAATACCATTCAAAAAAGTTGTCACATGCCGAAGCTCGCTCTCGCGAGAAAATGGGGCGCGACAGACGAGACCTTCAAGAGAACCTTCTGGCCCACCATAAATGATAAATCATGTGCCTTCTGATCTGCGTAACTCTTCTATATGGACTGTGTTGTGCGAAGTCGCTCCTGAATCAACTTCACTTTCTCCGAGGCATCCTTCACTAAATCAGTACCATATAACCTAGTCTCGGCGGGCTCAAACCATCTGATGGGAGAACGACATCGCTGACCATATAAAGCCTTATACTGAGCCATCTCAATGCTAGATTGATAATTGTTGTTATAAGCAAACTCGGCCAAAGGCAAGAATCGATCCCACTGCCCTCCGAAGTCAATCACTCATGCTCTGAGCATATCCTCCAAGATCTGAACTGTCCACTTTGACTGCCCGTCGATCTACGGATGAAAGGCTGTGTTGAGCTCTATTCGAGTTCCCAACTCACTCTATACTGCCCTCCAGAAATGCGAAGTAAACTGAGAGCCTCTATCTGATATGATGGAAAGATGCACACCATGCAACCGTACGATCTCCTGAATATAAATTTGGACCAATCTCTCTGAAGAATACATAGTCACAATGGGAATGAAGGGTGTCGACTTGGTCAACCTTTTGACGATGACCCAAACTGCATCAAACTTCCTCAAGGTCCGCGGCAACCGAACTACGAAGTCCATAGTGATGTGCTCCCATTTTCACTCAAGTATAACCATCTGCTGGAGTAGGCCACCTGGCCTCTGGTTCTCATACTAAACCTGCTAGCAATTTAGGCACCTCGCTACATACTCTACTATGTCCTTCTTCATCCGCCGCCACCAATAATGCTGCCTCAGGTCGAAATACATCTTCTTAGCACCTGGATGAATATAATATCGAGAACTGTGTGCCTCCTCTAGAATCTTCTCCCCCAATCCATCAACATTAAGAACACATAAACGACCTTAGAGTCGCAGAACACCTTCCTTACCAATAGTAACCTCCTTGGCACCACCCTGTAGTACCGTCTCCCTAAGAACCAACAAGTGCAGATCATCAAACTGACGAGCCTTGATTTGCTCGAATAATAAAGACTGATCGACGACGCATGCAAGAACTCGGTTGGGCTCTGAAATATCCAACCTCAAAAGTTTGTTAGCCAAGGACTGAATGTCCAAAGCTAATGGCCTCTCATCTGCTGAAATGAATGCCAAACTACGATACTCTCAGCCTTTCTGCTCAAGGCATCCGCAACCACATTCGCTTTGCCCGGATGATAAAGGATAGTAATATCATAGTCCTTTAGTAACTCAAACCACCTGCGCTTCCTCAAATTGAGATCCCTCTGCTTGAACAAATGTTGTAAGCTGCGACGCTCGATGTAAACCTCACAGGATACCCCATAAAGATAATGCCTCCAGATCTTGACAGCATGAACTATCGCGGCCAACTCCAAATCGTGTACGGGATAATTCTTCTCATGGGGATTCAGCCGACATGAAGCATATGCAATAACTCACCCCCCCTGCATCAATATACAACCCAGGCCAATGCGTGAAGCGTCGCAATACATAGTATACATCCCTGAACCGGAAGGCAACACTAACACCGGTGTTGTAGTCAATGCGGTCTTGAGCTTCTGAAAGCTCACCTCGTAATCATCAGACCATCAGAACGGAGCACCTTTCTGGGTCAATCTAGTCAAAAGTGCTGCCATAGATGAGAAGCCCTCTACAAACCGGTGATAATAGCCTGCTAACCCCAAGAAGCTCATGATCTCAGTCGTTGTGGTAGGACGACGAGGCCAACTCTGAACTGCCTCGATATTCCTGGGTACCTTTATACCCTCGATTGATACCACATGCCCCAAGAATACCACAAAAGCTAATCAGAACTCGTACTTGGAGAACTTAGCATATAGCTTCTGTTCCACAAGGTCTGAAGCATCACTCTCAAATGCTGCTCATGTTTCTCCATGCTACGCAAGTAGATCAATATGTCATCAATGAAGACAATGACAAATGAGTCAATATATGGCCTAAACACCCAGTTCATCAAATTCATAAACGTCGTCGGGGCGTTCGTCAAGCCAAAGGACATCACTAGGAACTCATATTGGTCATATCTAGTTCGGAAAGCCGTCTTCGGAACTTCTGAATCACAAATCTTCAAGTGATGATACCCCGATCTCATGTCGATCTTATAGAACGCCCTGGCACCCTGCAACTAGTCAAACAAATCATCAATACGGGGCAACGGGTACTGGTTCTTAATGGTAACTTTGTTCAGCTGGCGGTAATGAATGCAGATCCGCATAGTCTCATCCTTCTTCTTCACGAACAACACCGGTGCACCCCAAGGCAACATAGTCTTTCTGACGAACCCCTTTGCTAGCAACTCCTCAAGCTGTTCTTTCAACTCCTTCAACTCTTTTGGAGCCATGCGGTACGGTAGAATAGAGATAGGCTGGGTACCTGGAGCCAAATGAATATAGAAATCGATATCACGATCTGGCGGCATGCCTGGTAGATCAAAAGGAAACACATCGAAGAACTCCTGGACCACGGGCACTGAATCAATCGTCGGAGTCTCTGCAGTAGTATCCCAAACATAAGCTAGGTAAGCCAAATAACCCTTCTCGACCATGTGTCGAGCCTTCAGGAAAGAGATAACCCAACTAGATGCACTGATAGATGAACCCTTCCACTCCAATCTAGGCAACTCTGGTATCGCCAAGGTAACAGTCTTGGCATGGCAATCAAGGACGACATGATATAGACAACCATTCCATGCGCAGGATGACCTCAAAGTCAGTCATATCGAGCAATAGAAGATCTACTCTAGTCTCATAACCACAGAAAGTCACGATACAGTACTGGTAAATTCGATCCACAACAACAGAATCGCCCACTGGCGTGGACACATATACAGGGGTACCCAAGGACTCGCGAGGAACACCTAGAAAATGAGCAAACAGAGATGAAACATATGAATATGTAGACCCTGGATCAAATAGTACCAAAGCATCCCTAGTGCAGACAGAAATAATACATGTGATCACGATATCTGAGGTTACTACATCTGGTCTAGCTGGAAAGGCATAGAACCTAGCTGGAGCGCCACCTGACTAGCTTCTACCTCTAGGACGGCCGCTACCCACCTACACTCCGTATCTAGGCGGCTGGACGGCTGGTGCGGTAGCTGGTGCTGTAATCATAGGCTGATGACCCTGCTGTACTGCCTTGCCCTGAAGCCTGGGGTAGAGTCTCCTCACATGACCAAGATCCCGGCACTCGAAACAACCTCTCGGTGCGGAAGATGACTGACCCTGAGTCTGACTCTGGGGACCTGAACTCCCACTGGAGGAACCCTGAATGGCCGGTGGACGGTAGGAGCTCTCTGGATGGCGCTGAAATAGGGATGCACTGGAGCACCCTGAAAAAGCAGCGGTGCTGAATATGTGGGCCTACTAGACTGACCCTTTACAAACTGACCTCTGCCCCCAGATGAAGCACCACTGAACCCTCCAGAATATCAAAATCGCTTGTCCCTCGGCGTCTGCTCTCGGCCCCGCTGACGAACACCCTCGATCCTCTGAGCTATCTCCACAACCTGCCCGTAAGGAGTCCCCACCTCAACCTCTTGGGCCATAGTGGCCTGGATACCAGAGTGAAAACACGCAACAAACCTCTACACTCTCTTTGCATTGGTGGGGAGTATCATAAGTGCATGGCGAGACAACTTAGAGAATCTCGCCTCATAGTCGGTCACCGACATCTGACCTTGCTGGAGCTGCTCGAACTAGCCCCGCAACTCTTTCCTCTGAGAGGGTAGAATATATCTCTCCATAAATAGACGTGTGAACTAGTCCCAAGTCAAGGGAGGAGAACCTGCTGGTCTACTGAGAAGATAGAACAACCACCATCTATAGGCCCTGCCTTCCAGCTAGAAGGTGGTAAAGTCCACCCCCTGGGACTCCAATATCCTCATGTTGTGCAGTCTATCCTGTAGCGATCAACAAAGTCCTGGGGGTCCTCATGTCGCTCACCTCCAAAGGCAGGAGGATGTAGCCTGGTCCATCTATCCAATAGCTTCTGCGGCACGCCGACCGCAGCTGGTCTGTGCTCTAGTATAGCCGCTACAACTGGCTGAACTCCGCCCACGGGTAGTGCACCCGGGGTCTGATATACGACAGTTGCATGCCCTGGAGCCTAAGCGGTAGGAGTCTGTGCTCCCCGTCCCGCCTGAGATGTGGCCAGGTCTGCTGGAAATAAACCAGCTTGCGTCATAGAATCCATGAACCGCAGCATACGGTCCATGACCTCCTGGAATCTTGGTGCGAACATGAAATCCACCAGGGCCAGCTCCGTTGTAGGCACCTTGCCCTGCTCCTCAATAAAAGGATCCTCTACTGGATCCACTGGTGGCACAACTGGAGCAACTCTAGGACGCCCTTGTCCTCTAACACGAGCTAGAGCCCTCCCTCGGCCTCTACCTCGGCCTCTAGCAACAGGGGGAGCAGCTCCTCCACGGTCGGGTATATCTGCCGTGCACGTTCTCACCATATGTGAGAGAATAAGAGAAAGATACTTAGAACAACATCAACTGCATGATAAGATATGACAAAAGAGTAATTTCCTCACATTCTATAGCCTCTCAAAGATAAGTACGGACGTCTCCGCACCGATCCACAAGACTCTATTAGGCCTGCTCATGACTTGTGAGACCTACGTGAACTTAGTGCTCTAATACCATATTGTCACGACCCAATTTCCCCTATAGGCCGTGATGGCTCCCAACGTCGCCGCAAGGCAAACCAATGGTGAACTAGTCATGTATTTATTCGTTTTAATGATTTCAAAGTAGTTGATTTTTATTTATTAAGTAGATGAGAATTAGAAATTTTAGTAAAGTAAAGCATAAACTAATGAAAGAGAAAATACGGTGAAATAAGAACTCAAAACCATAAAGTGTCTACTAGCTTGTTCACAAGACCCGGTGTCACAAGTGTATGAGCAACTAGTAGAATATACAAAACACCTATGCTACTGTCTGAAATAAGATAGACAGAAAGCAAATACAAATGAGAGACTATGGGTGCTGCAAAACGGATTTAGAGAGCAGCTCACCACTATGCCTCAGGGTAACGGGGGTGCGCGCCTTAATGAATGCCAGATGCACATGCCTCAGATCCTGCACGATTAGTGCAGAAGTGTAGCGTGAGTACATAAACAACATGTACCCAGTAAGTATCCAGTCTAACCTCGAAGAAGTAGTGACGAGGGGTTGACATCGACACTTATATGGGCCAACAAATAAAATACAAAAATTCTAAATAGTCATGGAAAACGTGAATAATAATAATAATAATAATAATAATAATAATAATAACATAATAACAAGCAGCGAATAAATGATTCTTTAATTGACAGTCAATTTAAAAATCTCCAACTGACACATACTAATTCCAACAAATTTCAGGCCAATAAATAAATTATAACCTCTCATGTCATAAATATAATATCAAGTGTAATCGGGATCCGAGCATTATCACGCACGATTTATGCCGAGGTCGTACGATCTGATCCAGAATAATGTGTACGTTGTCGAGGGTCGAATGACACGAACCATAGATGCATCTATTATACTGCCGAAGCGTTCGGCCTGCTCCACAAGAAGAGAGAATACTCTACGAACATCTGATTTAAAAGCTATCACCCCACAATTTCTATTGACGGTCAAGTAACCACCAAAACTCAAAGTAAGTGAAAATCGGTCTTTACGAGTCCTTTATCAAGTTTCAATATAAATTAAGCACTTAAATTAACAAGTAGAGTGCAACCAATATAATTATTTCTTGATTGGGTCCTAAAACTACCCGGACTTAAGCATGATTTGTAGCTACGCACGGACTCTCGTCACCTCGTGCATACGTAGCCCCCACAATTAGAAGCAAATAGTAATTTAAAACACCTATGAGGTGAATTCCCTCTTACAAGGTTAGGTAAGAGACTTACCTCGTCCCAAAGCTCACTTTCAAGCCCACAAATCCACTCTAAAGCCTCAACTTGGTGTCGAGCAATCCGAAGCTAGCCAAATATTATATAAATTAATCAATATACACTCACATTTAGCTATTAGAGTAATTACCCAACCCAAATTGGAAGATCTTAAAACTCTCCCACGGGCCCGGATTCCAAAAATTTTCAAAGATAAATGTTACCCATAACCTCACAAACTCAAATATGTAATCTCTAACCAATTCCATAATCATTTTCGTAGTTTAATCCCATTTTTATCAAAACCTAGATTTTTCAACTAATCGATAATTTCTACAATTTACATGTTAAGAATCTATCCAAAATACATGATTTAAACTCATATTGTATATAAATTACTTACCTCAAACTTATAGGTGAAAACCTCTCTTTAAAGAGCTCTAAATTCGACCAAAAAATGAGAGAAATGAAGAAAATGAGTCTAAGCCCGATATAAATGCACCGCACTGCCCTAGCGATTTTCGCACCTGCAGCAGCTTTGCCGCTTCTGCGAGGCTGCTTCTGCGGGAAATTGTCCACTCGGAACATGCACACTCCAACCTCACCTGCAGAAAAAAAACTCTGCACCTGCGAGCCCGCTTCTGCAGCTCGCCTCGCGCACCTGCGACCATGCCCTGATGCCCCCTCCGCATCTGCAATCTCTCCATCGCAGAAGCGAGTCCGCTTTTCTGGAAGAATCTTCGCTTCTGCAGACACTGGCCAGTCCACTCCTAGCCACTCTTGCGCTCGTTGGCTCGCACTTGCGGCTAATTTCTCGCAGGTGCGAATGCACCAGAACTGCTGCTGCTTCAGCCCTTCTTCCAAGTTCAAACATGTCCCGCACATCGTCCAAATAGCACCAGAGGCCCCCCCGGGCCCCGTCCAAACATACCAACAAGTTCGTAAACATGAAACGGTCTTGCTCGAACCCACGGAACGCGTAAAACATCAAAACTAAGAATCACACCCTAAACCAAACGAATCAACTTATGAACTTCAAGTTTTTCCAACTTACTCCTAACGCGCCGAATCATACTTAAACTACTCGGAATGACACCAAATTTTGCGTGTAAGTCACAAATCACCATACGGAACTATTTTCAAGTTCAAAATCCTAAACGGACCTCGATAACACCAAAACCTACTTCAAACCAAATTTAAAGAACTTGAAAACCTTTTATGCACCAACTTTCAATATTAAGCGTTGAAACGCTCCCAGGTCATCCGAAACCTAATCCGAACATACGGATAAGTCTAAAATCATTATACAAACCTATTGGGACCGTCAAATCCCGGTTCTGAGGTCATTTACTCAAAATGTGACTCAAGTCAAACTTAACCATTATAAGCGAATATAAAGGAACTAAGTGTTCCGATTGCAACCTGAGCCCTTCCAAGCCCGAACCAACCATCCCCGCAAGTTATAAAACAGTAAAAGTACAGGAATGGGGATCTAAAAAGAAAAAAGACTGGTCGGGTCATTACAATTCAAGAATGACCTGGATATATTTGTTGAAATTAAAGTCTGATGTGATTGTAGTGATTAAGGATTTCCTGTTAATGGCACAAAATCAGTTTTAAAGCAAGGTGAAAATGGTAAGAACTGATAATGAAACAGAATTTGTTAACTCTGAGTGGGCTACTTTATTAAATAATCTTGGCATCATACACCAGAAGTCATGTCCTTACACACCACTGCAGAATAGTACAGTAGAAATGAAGCACATGCACATCTTGGAAGTGGCTAGAGCGGTGAGGTTTCAAGGACATATCCCTCTTAGGTTCTGGGGAAAATGTGTTTTGTTAGCAGTTTATTTGATTAACAGAATCCCAACTCCAGTTCTTTCAGGAAAGTCACCCTTTGAGGTGTTTCACAAAAGAAGTCCTTCAATGAATCACATAAAAGTCCCATGATGTCTTTGTTATGCTACTCCATGAGTTATAAGAGATAAATTTCAACCTAGGGCATTGCCATGTGCCATGATGGGGTATTCAGTGGTCTAAAAAGGATATTTGTTATTTGATCTAACTAACAAAATTTTCTTTGTTAGCAGAAATATCACTTTTAGAAAAAATATTTTCATTTCAAAGTCAGAGGTGCTGACAAAAATCCCTTATTGCTCCTGGTCCCTCAAAGTGGCCATATGATGAGGATGTTATCATACATGTTACTTCTCACAATATTTAATCAGATGATACCAAAGGACTGTGTGATGTTCAACATGATGCACACTATGACCCTGACAACAGTGAATGGCCATTACCTCTTTATCAAGAAGAAGAGACGGCAGACATGCCATATGCAGAGCTTGCTACTGAAGAAGCAGTTGCACACACTGATCTTGCAGGTGATGTTGCAGATGCAGACATGGATCATGAAACTGGAGCTAAAGTTGCACACCCAATGTTGATCATCATGCTCATAATTTGATATACTTCTTTGAGGAGATCCACTAGGGACAAATCTCCACCATTATGGATGAAAGACTATGTGGCCATACAGGTATCTAGTTCCTATGTTTATTCATTAGGGAAGTACCTGACCTATAGAGGATTGTCTTCTAAACATCAGGGTCACCTAACAGCCTATTTAGCAATTGTTGAGCCGAACTCTTTCAGTGAGGCATCTAAAGATCCTAAATGGATTGAAGTAATGAAGGCAGAATTAACTGCACTTGAAGATAACAAACTTGGATCATCGTGCCTGTACCACCCGGTAAGAAGGCAATAGGTTGTAAATGGGTATATAAAGTAAAGTATAAGACAGATGGAATAGTTGAAAGATACAAGGCAAGGCTTGTAGCTAAAAGATATAATCAAAAGGAGGGCCTTAATTACCAGAAGACCTTTTCCCTAACTGTTAAAATGGTTACAGTAAGGGTGGTCCTTTCTATTTCAGCAGTTCAAGGCTGCTCATCCATCAAATAGATGTGCAAAATATCTTCCTGTAAGGAGATCTCCATGATGAAGTGTACATGCAAATTCCTCAAGGTTTTCACAGCAACGGGGAGTCAGATATGATATGCAAGCTTGTCAAGTCCCAGTATGGACTAAAACAAGCATTAAGACAGTGGAATGTGAAACTAGTGGATGCACAGGGGTGTCAATGGATATTTTAAAACCGACTAAACTTACTGAACCGTACTATACCGAACCGATTTTTAGGTTTCTTTTAATAAAATCGTAGGTTTTTATATAAATCTATAACCGTACCGATAATTAGGGTAGGTATTTTATTTTTTGAAAATAAATCAAAAAAATACTGAAACGTACCGAATAAATTTACATGTGAAAAATATATTTATTTATTAATATTAAAAGTACTAAAGCATTAAATTTTCCTTGGGCCTTGTAATTATGAAAATGGTTACAAGTCAACAAGTAATAAAACTAAAATCCTAATTTCCAAACCTATTATGCCACTCCTATTAAAATTATTATTTTCAGCGTATTCACTAGCAAGACACAAGATATTCTAGTGATTATGAGTAGCAAACTACAATGTATTGAATATGTTTTATTTCGTATAATTTTGATTTAATTTTTTTGAATATTGAATCTTGTATAGACTTTATTCTTGTCCCAGTTTGGTTAATATCTTTTCGCTCGTGTGATGTATATTTGTTTTTGTCTTTGTTAAGTTTCTTTTACACTGCTATAGAATAGTTGATGGACCTATACTCTAGTCATCTTTCATGTTTTCTTAATTCATCACCCTTCAAACAATAAAAACGTCTAGAGAGTTTTACGAAGACCTATAAAAGTATGTATGTTATTGCATTCTACTTCTACTAGTAGCTTTTACATGATATTAAAAAATAATCAAAAATTAACCGAACTGTATCGATGCCGAAGAGCAACCGACATGATTGGGAAAGTTTTGGAAAGTCTTGTTTTGGTTATACATAATAGAATAATCGAAAAATTAGTATGGTACAAATTTTATAAAATAACCAGTTGAACCATTGGCATCCCTAGATGCACTAGTGCAGTCAGGTTTTGTGCAAAGCCAACTAGGCCACTCTCTATTAATCAGGAAGGTTGGGCAGAAGATAGCAGTGGTGCTTATGTATATTGATGATCTTCTAATTACAGGCAATGATAATGGCTTAATGTTGGAGACAAATAACACTCTGCAACAAGCCTTTAAAATAAAAGATCTAGGGAATTGAAGTTTTTCTTAAGCATAGAGTTTGCAAGATCCGAGCAAGGAATACTTATGAATCAAAGAAAATACGTATTGCAGCTTACATCAGAATCTGGACTAAAGGGAGCCAACCAGCATGGACCCCTCTAGAGTGCAACTTAAAGTTGACAAGCAAAAACTATGATGATCATGTTGGTAAAAAGGAAGATGAGCTATTGGATGATGTTGCATTATATCAAAGGTTGATAGAAAAACTATTATACCTCACAATGACAAGATTAGACATATGTTTTGATGTGCAAACCTTGAGTTAATTCCTACAACAACCTAAGAGGTCTCACATGGAGGCAGCACTAAGGATAGTGAAGTACATCAAGAGAGAACCAGGAATGAGAGTCCTACTATCAAGCAATCCAGCAACACATCTTAATGCCTACTGTGATATTGATTGGGCCTCATGTCAAAACACCAGGAGGTCTATGACATGGTATTAGTTAAGTTTGGAGACTCCTTGATTTCCTAGAAATCAAAGAAGCAGACAACAGTCTCCAAAAGTTCAGCAGAAGCTGAATATAGAAGTATGCCCTCTGCATTATCAAAAGTCATTTGGTTGATCAGACTGTACACAGAACTGGGAGTTCACTTAGCATTGCCTGTGGCTCTACTATGTGATAGCAAGGCAGCAATTCAAATTTGCTGAGAATCAAGTTTATCACGAGAGGACAAAGCACATAAAAATCGACTATCACTTTATAAGGGAGAAGGTTCAAAATAGGAGTGTGGAGCCAAGACAAGTGCAATCAAGGGAGCAACAAGCAGGCATTTTAACAAAAGGACTTGGCAGACCACAACACCAGTATTTGGTTTCGAAGCCGGGGTTGCTTAACATCTTTGTACCCTCCAGCTTGAGGGGAACTAATGAGACTAGTCATGTAATGCCCAGGGTAGCAAAGTGTAAATAACTTAAGTTAGTTGATGTATTTGTAACACTTAAAAGTTAGCAACTACTTACAAGTGTATTTGCTATTAGAGATTAGTTAGTGGTTAGAGTGAGCTGCATATGTTAAAGAGTTAATGGAATAGGAGATGTAATTTTCATTTCCCTCTTAGCTGAATCAAAGAAAAAGTTGTTAAGTTCAATCATCTCTCTTCGATTTCATCTCTCAGCGTAAGTTTCATCAATCCCCTTCTTTATTAATGTGTAGTTGGTTTCAGACTAGTATTGTTAGGAGCAACAGCAAAGTTAAAAAAGAAAGGATTATCATCATCATAACAAAATAGTGAGGATAATATCGGACTGTTTTAGAGTTAACACGATATTCTTCTTCAAAATTGTTGGTATACGAGTAGACGAATATGAATTTAAGAGAGAAATGCAATTTCAATAATGGACGAATTTGCACTCAATCAAGAAACAATAATCTATTTATCAGCATTTAAAATCATACATAAATTATCTGCACGTAACTAGAGCAAAACCAATCTTCCCACCTAATTTATCCTCCCAAGAGCTATAATCAGATAGCATAATACAAGTTCATTCAAGGGTATTACTGTATATGCAACAATTATATGTCCACTTTGAATATTTGAGTCCGAAGTTAGGCTTGACTAGTCACTTATTTTAGATTTTTGAATTGAATTTTTCTTTTACTTCAAACACATAGATTTGAAGTTTGAGGACTCTGCCAAAGCCTTTGCAGTGCACAAACAATATGCCATTTTCAGATAAGGAAAAGAAGACGTTATTACTGATGAAATTTGAATCCTACACCTCAATTGTAGAAGACAGGAGTTTACCTAGTCGTAATTTATGTTTCTTAATAACAAATTAACAATGCATATTTTAGAAAAAGGTATAAAGGATGGAAGAAAGGGAAATAAGAATGGGAGAAACTAAACTTTTTTCCAAAAGAGGAAATTACGATGCATGAATTCTCGTTACTTTTCTTTTGCAGTATATAGAGAAAACCTTTTTAGGAATGTTCAAATTACTATTCCATATTCACAAGAAGAAGCAAAAAATAGAAACAAAAAGGAAATAGGGGCAGAGAAAGGGAAAAAAGAAAATTAAGAAGGTCCAGTCCACCTGGATATTAAAAAGCCTCTCTTCTCTTCACACAGCGACAGCGTTACCTCATCTTCTTCTCCTCTCCCAAACCCTGCAAATTATTCATTCACATCACAGATGTGCCCTTAATTACACACACAAACACGCATTATTTGGTGTACATACCGGAGCGACGGCGCCTCCGGAAACCCTAGATCTTCCTCTCAAGATTTTTGTAGGATCTCTTTAGGGTTCAATTCAAGAAACCCAAGCCACCATGGTTGGCCCTACGCCGCCGATGCCGCAATTGCAAACTCAGCCACCGGCACCTTCATCAGCTGAAGATGAAGCTCTCAAGAGAAACACCGATTGTGTCTATTTTCTCGCTTCTCCTCTCACTTGCAAAAAGGTCCAATCTTTGGCTTTGGTTCTTCTACATACCTTTAATTCTCGATCAAGTGTTAATTCTATTGAATTTGGTGCCTTTTTAAATAAAAATCGTTAAGTTGTGTGCGGCTGCTAGTTGAGGATCTGAGTTGCAAGAGATTAAGATTGTGTTTTCTATTCCTTTTAAAAAAATTTAAGATGATTTCTTTTTACCGCTTTTATTATCAGTAAACCCTATATTTGGCGGCTGTAGTTTTGCTTTTGGCATTTGGAATGAGGAACTGTTTCTTGATTTTGTCAGATTACAGCTTAAAAGATCCCTCGTCAGAAAATCTTGGCAATATTTTAGTAAATTTTTATGTCAAGCGATTTATCTACATAATATAAGATTTAAGGTATATATGTAAAATTAGCCACAAAAATTATTGGCTGGATATTTGTTTTAAATTTCTGCTATGTTTGTGTGGCTGCGATTATAAAACTATCTATCGCTTGGGATTATTGAACTTCTTGTGGAACTTTTTTGGTTTCTGCTGCTGTGTTGTCTGGATTAGAAGAGCGTAATTGTTTTGTCTTAGATCGAAATTTGTTTTGTTTCTGCGGCTTTTTTGATGGTTTTGTCAAACTGGATATAGACAATCTTGTAGCGAGTTTAAAGTTGGTGACTTGAATTCCGACAATAAGTGCATTGGTTTATGCCTCCTGGAACACGTATAATCTTATTCGGGCAATCACATTTGTCTTTATTTTCTTTGTCGGGTTGTTAGTTTTGCAATTGAATCTATTGGCTGCATGTATGCCTGATTCTTTTTATCATATAAGACAAAGTTAATCGATGCAACACGTGCAATTACTGAATTATTTCTCTTTTCATAATTTATTTTCTTTGTCGGATTGTTAGTTTTGCAATTGAATCTATTGGCTGCAAGTATGCCTCATTCTTTTAATCATATAAGGCAAAGTTAATCGACGCAAATTACTGAATTATTTCTCATTTATTTCTCTTTTGATAAATGTTTGGGGAAAAGCAATTTCTGTACAGATGCCTTAGCATCTTTCTTTCTTATGGATCTGTGTCCCTTTTTGTGTGAATACGTTTATGTGCATTTCTCCATGCTATATAAGGTTCTAATTTAATTAATTCGCCTCCATGGATCTATATATACTTCTGCTGACGCACTAAATATCTTGTTAACAGGGAAGCGAGTGTGAGTACCGCCATAGTGACATGGCTCGGCTTAATCCAAGGGATTGCTGGTACTGGTTGAACGGAAACTGCTTAAACCCGAAGTGTGCATTCCGGCATCCTGTGAGTTACTATTTCTTTCTCAACATGCTCTAGACTTTTTATCATCTCTGTGCTATAAATACGCAAAGTATCTTGTTATCATGTACATTTAGAGTTTCTACTTTTACTAGCAGATGTATATTGCTCTGTTTTGGCAAGTTAATCATTCAATTGATCATTATTAACCTTCTTCTTACAGCCTCTTGATGGATTTTTGGAAGCTCAAGCTCCAACTGTTATAGGATCTTCTGTAGCGCCAGTGGTGTCTGTTGCACCTATGCCACAGGTTCCTTATGCTTCTAGTAAACAAGGCGTGCCCTGTGTATTCTTCCAGAGAGGGATTTGTTCAAAAGGTGATAACTGTGCATTCATGCATGCACCGAACTCCAATTCTAGCAAACCTTTACAACCTCTAGTGTCTACTGCATCTATTGAAAATCCAACTGCTAAGAATGCATATGGTGGGTTTCAAAATGCTGTGCAAGGGAAGAAACTTCCGCAAACAAATCATCCGAAGCCCAGTGTACTACCTAAACCAGTTTGGAAACTGGAAAATCATCTGACTAAGAAAGAGAATACCTTTGATGAGAAGGAACTGCCACCAAATTCTGTCATAAACAGAGAGAATACCAGGTGCAAGCCAACAAGTATGCCTGCAACCAATGGCAATTCGCTCAGTGGCTCCAACAGGGTGCAGCAGCTCATTGGCCTTGATGATCACAGCAGCATGCAGAACAAGGATGATGAAATTTCAAGAGAGCCTTCTCCTGGTTTTGATGTTCTTGTGGACGATGAGCTAAGAGGTTCAGATTATTATCATGATGAAGATCAGTATTGTGGAACAAGGAGCAATGGGGGGAGAAATGAATATGACATGGGCAATTCTGCTGATTATGATTCAGTGGCAGATATTGACCGAGATCTGTACCATGATGGGCATAGATATGACTCATATGACAGGCTACAGAGTCGCTATGCTTGGGAGCAGCCTATAGCTTCTTCTGAGAGAATACCAGGGGGGTCAGCTCATCTTGAAAGGAGACGATATGGTACAGTAGATAGACCTGAACAAGTTAAAATGTCAGATCTGAGACATCGGTTGTCGAAGCATAGGAGAGGTAATGGTTTGAAATCTGTCATTGGTCATGACTTTTCAAGTGAAAAGAATGTTGAGGATCGAGCCAACAAGAGTTCTAGGAGGGATGCACACTATGCACCTTCACATGATAGTTCTCTTAGTGGTCGCCTCCGAGGAAGAATAAAGCTTCCAGTTAGGTCATCTTCTCCGACTGACAGGGCTGAAATACGGTTGAATAGGGAAATGGATAGGGCAAGATATCGTGGTAGGATGTCTTCAGAAAGGCCACAGCTGTCCTCTTACCAAGGAAGGCTTCAAGACAGAATAAAGGGAAGAGTGCAAGAGGATCTCAGTAATGGTGACAGAAATAACAGAGGTCCTCGTCTAAGAAGAGATGTAATAAATGACAATAATTCCAACTTTGTGCGTCCTAAAAGTCTTGTTGAACTTAAAGTTAGGAAAACTGCGGAGAGCAATGAGCAAAATCTCAATGAGCAACATCACCTGGGGAAGCGCAAGTTCCAAAAGCTTGATAGTGGGGAGGATCAATCATTTGAAGGACCAATGTCTCTGCAAGAGATTCTGAAGAGGAAAAGAAGGGGTGGAGCTGGTATGACATCTGGTGGGAGCGAAGACTATGAACATGAAAGAAAAGGCCAGACAGTGATGACTTCCATGACTACAGGGAATGTGGTGGATTTTCCATCTGCTATCATCAAAAATGGGTCTGGCCTTTCTATTCAGCAGGAGGAAGAATCTAAGCTTGCTGCAGATCACCAGTCTCCTTTGCGCCGCAGTGCAAATGAACTTGAAGCTGAAGAAGAGATGATTGTGGAAGGAGCAGACGCTCAAGGCCACGACGAAGGCTATGATCAGGTAGATGGGGATGATGACTATGAGCCAGTTGAGGGTGAAGATTACACATTAGATGAAGGTGAGAACGGTGACCTTGATGACGAATACCTGGATGATGATGATGATGGGGATGACTTTGCAAAGAAGTTGGGTGTTGTTTCCTCATAAATGTCGGGACATTCATTTTCTATACATCTGTGAGCTCTTTTAGGTGGTTTAATGAGCAAATTTAACTCTACTGGTTTTGATTTTAGAAGTAGAGAGAGTTCTTTTCTTGCTCTTTGTGCTATTAGAAACTTTTTCTCATTTATTTAGATTCTCTGACTGGACGGATAATTTTCCACCAGTTAGTGGCTCGGGGCAGCTTTATCATTCAGGTTTTGCCCAAAAGGGTCATGACTGTAACTTTTAGAGTGTTAAACAGAAAGTATCTTTGCTATATCCTCTCCTTGCAATTGCCTGATCAGGTTAGCTTAGTGGAATTTCTTTTGCATAATGAATAGTGTTTGGTATTGATAAACGGGAAAATACATGAGTTGCCTCTTAAACTTATACGGAAAGGTCATTCATACACCTGAACTTCAGACCCGTATATAAACTCGTGTGAAACGGCTAGGCTTACAAAAATTTATCAACTTCGGCTATGCCTGCAATAGGAGTAGTGAAAGTGGCTATCTGTGCACTTCCCCAACTTTGGTCTTGACTCTATTAAAGTAATAGTGACTTGTTAGCGAACTTATTCTTCAGTCTGGATAGTGGACATTAGTTCTTGAGGAATTTCAAGGTACTCTAAGATCATTCAGGTCTAGTTGGTTTGCCAATATTGAAGTCTAACCTCGCCTCTTTAGTTCCATTATTCTATTTTTAATAAGGAAATAGACAAGCCCTGTAGGAAGTAAAATTGTAAGAAATATCAGAGGAGAGACCTAGACACAAAAACATAAAGATACAAAGGTTATAAACAATTAACCTGTAGTCGAAATGTCAACAAAGAAATTCATGGACGGAGGGATAACACCATTTCTGTTGTGCATAACCAAGGTAGCTTTGGAGTGGACAAGAAATTCGAATTAATAAGCTTGATGGCCACGCCAGGCTTCTGAAAGGAAACTGACTTCTCTATTGCAGATTTTTTTTTTTATATAAAAGAAACTGAACAAAATCCATCATATGGAAAATATTTTAAAAAGACGATAATAATGACTTAATGATCAACTAGACAATGTTTTGCCCATTGCCAACTAGTCTAATCATCTCAAGTTAGAGGTTAGGTTACATTAACAGGTAATGATTAGATGAGGGGTGCTGACTGAAAGAAAGCATCCTAATGAGTAATGAGCATTTAGAACATGTCAAAGAGAATTATCAAGTTTGAGGATGAGGTGTTAAGTGAGACTGATCGGCGACTTATTACTCCTGCTGGCGCTTTTCTATTTATTTTGTTCCAAAAAAATATATATCTTTCTATATTGAGAAGCAATTTACCTTTAAACTTCTCATTTTATCCTTAAGCACACAAATATCTATAGCATATTTTAAATCACAAGTTTTGAATCTCTTTCTTTCTTAAACACCTTAACCAGTCGAAGTGCATCACATAAAACAGGTCGGAGGGACTACTATTATAACCCTTTTGGCAGTAGAATAGAGGTGCTTCAATCTCAAGCAAAAATGTGGCACGAATTCTTCCCTCTACACTGTGTTTCATTTTTATGATTTGTAGGTAAAATCACAAGTGGCCCTAATATAATGCCTGAACTTCAACTTCCATTAAGTAACAATTACATGTAATGTGGCCTACCAGTTGAGTTTGTGCAAGAGCTCAAGCATACAACGGTATTCAAAAAGGAAAAATATACAGAGCAATTAATAGCGGTTTGTAGCTTCAGAAGCACCAGCGGCAGCAGGAGAATGAGCGGGGTAAGCGGCCAGTTTTACGAATATATTCTGCTTGCTTCTCTATTTTTACAGCAAGATTATTTTTCCTAGCTTCTGCTGCTGCCAGTTTCTCTTCAGCTTTGTGCCTCACAGCAGCTAGCTTGTTCATTAACTTGTCTTGTGCTCGTGCCCTCATCTTTTCTGCCTCCACCTGAAAGCCAAAATGCTTAGTTTGCAAAAAGTTCAGGCCATGTTAATGAATGTATCCAACATAAGGATTTTCAGCAAAATGTATTTTCTTCTTATTTATACTTACATATATATATATATATATATATATATATATATATACACAAGTCCACTACGAAAAGGAAATTATCCAACATCCTAGTAGAAACAACTAGATTGCAAGTATACAGCTACATGTATTGCAGCCGTGTGAGCAACAGGTAGAGACAACAAATATCTTTCCAATAAGGTGTATATCACGAGCCTCGATTGCATCTTGATCCGCGGCAAATCAAGAACCATCCAATTGAGACAAATCTAAAAGGTCACATTGAAAGGTATTAACTTTTTCAGCATACTTCATCCATCAAAATGGAAAAAACCATAAGTTAGATACTGAAGTCCTCTATCGAACAACCTTGCAGCTAAGGTCATACTAATAAAAACAGAAAATAATAAGTCCACTCAACATAAGATTTAAAACCGACTAGATTGTCAATTCTTGCAAACCATATTATGCCATGTTGGTCTTGAGATTCTACTTTCTAGATAGCCATTATTTGTTAAATAATGATCCAATTTTGAGAAACACAAGTGGAGTTTTAAAGTAATCAGGGTGACCAAAGTCTCCAGAATGCTGAAGAAAAAAGCTTAACTAGTAATTTGTTAAAAAATCACATGTTCCATAATCGCATAGCTCTGCTAGTAGGAGTGGACAAACAAGGACATCCTGAGCAGCGAGTTGAAGACAAAAATAATAAGGATGGAAGAAAAGAAACACAGTCAGCTCTAAGCAGCATGAGCGCCACGAAACAAGTGTTGCTTCGAAACAAAGTAAGACAGATCAACAAGTCATTTCCCAAGGCATGTAGAACTGGACAAACAAGGACATATTGTGAAATTTAAAAAAGAATATAAAAGACGTTAACCATGGTGCAACAATAATACTTGGTGCATTATTTTCAATTTGTAGTGATACGTATGTGTCATCTTATATTTCTTAATAAGAGACAACAAATATAACTTTCCAAGCAATTTGGACATATCTTTTAAAATATAATACTACCTCCGTTCCATTTTAAGTGAGTGTTTGACAGGGCATAGAGTTTAAGAAAAAAAGTCAGGTTTTACACCAGACTCAATAATTTGGACTATGGCTTGTGGTTTTAGGGTACTAAATTAGAGAAACAAATAAAAACGTGCAAAGTCTAAACAGAAAACATAAAAGTCATGTACTTCTGGTGTAGAGCTTCAGAAGTGAAATGTGTATAGTGTAGATGGCTGAACTAGAAGCATGATAATCACGCAAAAGACAATGACCTCAATTTTCCTCATCTCGGCTTCTGTCTTTGCTTGTTGATGATTTTCCCATGCTTGTATCTTGATTTCTTCTCGTTTAAACCTGAACAAAGATAAGCAGTAAGTCATATGCTATGTGGCAAAGAAAGAAGCAATTACTCGGAATTATCAGTCATTATCAACTAGGATTTCGTTATTAACTTATAATTGATTTATTGGTTAAAAGGGCGACCTGGTACACTAGGCTCCCACTATGCGCGGGGTCTAGGAAAGGGCCGGACCACATTGGGTCTTATGTACACAGTCTACCAGGGGCGGCTCTAAGGCCCTTGCCTTAGGCCCCCAAAATTTGAAGGACCCCCAAATTTACTTTAAACTACTATTATTATTATTATTATTATTATTATTATTATTGTTATTGTTGTTGTTGTTGTTGTTGTTGTTGTTGTTGTTTGATTGAGGTTATTTTATACCAATAAGTTCATAAATTATGATAATTTCCTTCACGCATTAATTAGTATATTTGCTTTACTCTTCAACTTTAGTTTTATCCTTTTTATACAGGAATTAAGTTATATACATCGGTTTTCTTTTAGTGCAATTTAGCATATTATATTAGGTTATTTACAATTAATTTTAGATATTCACCAATTAGTGCTACTTAAAAGAATGAACTACAATTATCATTTAAGTTGATCAGAAGGAATAAATATTTTTGAAACTATAAATATTTTTGAAACTGACAATGCTCAATATTTAAATTATTACGTTGTGTACGTTGATTTCTTTTTCTTGTTTGTGATGATAGCCAAATAAAAATTTTCATTTTGAGTTCCAGACCTCAACATCCGATAATCCACCTTCTAATTTTTTTCTTTTTTGAAATTTGATTTTTTGTCTTAAATGATTAATTTGTTGTTTAGAAAGAAATTTTTTTTGTTAGTATACAAATTTTATAAAATAAATTTAAGAGCATCTCAATATGGTTTCGCCTTAGGCCACGAGATCCGTTGAGCCGCCCTTACCTTCTACGTTGCATTTATTGATTTATAGGTTCTTTTTTTTTTTTTTTTTTTTTTT
>MCJB01048230.1:44292-80633 GCA_002018475.1 Nicotiana obtusifolia | reverse complement strand
GGAGGGGTGGGGGGAGGCAAATAAGAGCTATACATAAAGAGCATCAATCACCATGAAAATAAGAAGGGCGGCCGTGGATGAAGAGCATCTTAGGGATAACAACAGAATTGAATAAGATAGCAATATCTTTTTTTTCCAATAGATAACAGGATCAATGTCATTAATGGGGCACCAAATTGGTCCAGGAATAAGCTAGCATGACTTGTAGCTATATTCTAAACTATGACCAAAAGGCTCAATAACTAAATTAAGAAGAAATTACCTGGCCATGTACTTTGCTTTCTCTGCGTCCTCCCAAGCAGCTGCACGTGTCTCAGTGACAGTTGTAGTTAGTTGCTCTTGCTTACCAGTTTTCAGCAAGCTGGACGCATTTCTATCCTCGCCATCCTTGCTAGCCCAAGCGGCTATATTCATCTTACCAAGTTTAGTTCCAAGCTCCATGATTTCTCTTCGAGTTTTCATCTGTAATTCCTGGTCAGTCAAGTCATCTATGCGAGCCTCCAAATTATCATTTAAAGGACAAAAAGGAGAAGAAGCTGGTGCAGCTCCTGGAGTTGATGGCCGAGAAGAAGTTGGGCTGCGAGTTGGTGTCGTTGCTCTCACAGGTGTCCCTGTTCTGGAAGGTTCCTGGCTTGCAATTGGAGTCATTTCTGTGCCCATATCTCTCATTGAGACTGACCTAGCAGTCGATGGTTGGGGAATGACGGTTGCACTATGGATAGAAACAGACGAATCATGACGGCTCATATTTACTGCAAAAATATACAATCATTTTTCATTGTATGCCAAAAAGTTCATTAGATTTCAACAATTTATTGCAGAAGATTATGAATCAAGTAAGACGTAAAGGCACCAAAAACCTTAAGTTCCATGCTAATTTGAATTTATCTGTATCCGTTATCAAATTAAACATATCAATGCTATCAACAGAATATGAACACAATCGTCAAATGATATTCTTGGATTTTTTTTTAATATTCATAATTAGTTAAGCTTACTTTTAGCTTCAATCACAACTTAAATGCCAGATGTACATTTTAGGAATGGCATCATATTAATAGACAGAGCATACTGTGACTGATGATTTTGAGGTGTTGTGACCTTGACATGCAAAATTCTTGGTAAGAAAAGACAAGATCCTTAGAGTTCAACAACTTCATAGTCAAGCTCATAGATTTGGAGGACAACACAGACAATAAAATTTTGCCTTGTTATCTTAAGAATTTCATAATAACTTTTATCCAAATTGTTCAAATACTACTTTAATAATCTCTCTCTATATAGTTGGTGTATAGAAATAAATTTAATTATTTCCATGCTCATGTGTATAAGAAATCTTCCACTCTCTGTTTTGAGCATGTGCCCATACAGGAACATCAGTATATATAAGCCTCATGAAACTTCCATTTTAAGCAATCATAATTCAAGATCTTACTCGAGCCCCAATTTATTTCCGACTCTAATAGATTCTTCAAATTTTAGATGTATCAGCTGTAATCCAGTAGAGAGCAAGTCACATCTCAAAATTTAGCATACCAATCCTAGTTTCAGAAGGAATCCAGAAAATGGAATTGGTATAGGAATTTCATCAACAACAGAATCAGCTGAAACTTAAGAAAGAAATATAGAAATGTCACTGTTACTAATCATGAATAAGGTCATGAATCTCTTTCTCTGTTACATCCACACAAGTGTGAAAAAGGAATACCAGATCCAATTCTAGCTGCAGCCAGAACCTATAGGACTAAGTTGGTAGAGAAAATTCATCAAAAGTTGATGTGCTGACATAACAAAAGAATGAAAAAGGAAAGATAGCAAAGATAAAATACCAGACAGAAGAACATCGTCATCCATGTAACGACATACATCTTTCCTATCAAAAAATAATGATATACATCTATGTTTATAATGATAGCAATCTTCATGGCATTATCTGTTGGTGCCTCATTTTTAATAGAATTTTCAACGAACATTTCCTATCTTAAGGAATAAGATAACAGTTTTATTCTTTTTTATATTCATGAAGCACCGCAAGTTTCTCAGGTTGTAGAACTTAGTATTCAATCGTGTAATTCTAAGACCTCAGGGCCCCCAGCACATCCACAATTGTTAGGTTATCCCAAGAGTCTCTTGGCATTCCCCTAATGCAAAATTTTGTAGTTTCGTCTTATAGAAAAGAAATGGGGAAGACTTGGGGTGAATGATCTCAAGGTTTTCAATAAAGCTTTGCTGGGGAAGTGGATATGGAGATTTGGGATGGTGGAGAATGCATTTTGGAGGAGGGAGATTGCGGGAAAATATGGTATTATGGAAGGGAGTTGGAGGACCAGAAACATCACAGTACCGTTTGGGTGTGGTTTATGGAGGAGTAGAATGAAGGGTTGGGAAGACTTTAGTGGACATATTTCTTTTAGGATTGGAGATGAAAGCAGGATTAATTTATCGGCGCATAAGTGGTGCGGGGAGAACAAGTTGAGGGAAGTCTTTCCCAAGATATGTCGAGTATCATGTCAAAGAGAGATGACAGTCCAACAAGTTTATATATCTCGCGAGAGGGTAGTTCATTGGGATTTGAGATTCAGGAGGAACCTAAGGGATTGGGAGATGGAAGAATATCACAATTTGGTCGAGTTATTGTTTGGGCTGGGTACACTGAACAATATACCAGATGTATGGAGATGGCAAGAGAATAGAGATGGATTGTTCACTGTTAAATCTTATTATAAGAGGTTATGGGAGAGAGGAATGTGTTTTCCCTCATCACTCTATTGGGATTCCTAAAGTACCAAGAAAGGTGTGTTGCTTGGCAGCAAGGAGAGTGATTTTGACAGCGAAAAATCTGAGAAAGAGGACGATCAACTATGTCAGTTGCAAAAGCTCGGGCGAAATTGTCAAGTGGCTAGTCGTTCGTGGAGGGTGGTCCTAAACTTATTTGGGATGCAATGGGTGATGCCTGGAACAGTGACGGTGGCGTTGTATAGTTGGCTCACAAGGGGTGAAGAGAAGTCCATGGGCATGGAAGGTTGCCCCGCTAGCAGTTCATGGGAGCCGGGAGTAAGGAGAAAAAGCATATTTACCCATCCATCAATGAGATGGCTAACGTAATAAATATAGATTGAAGATCAATTTGAAAATTAGCACCTTTAATTCTCATAAAGATAAGTCAGGACCCAATGGTCCAAAAGTTACTTTCATAGTTCAATTACTGAGAGTATGAAGAATGATTCATGCAGCTTCGCACTTTTTAGCAACATAAAGGATCTAATGCAAAGACTTTGACTAAATGATAACGTACTCTGCCTTCCAAATAGACTCTCTTGATCTTTTTTTAGCAGCCCAATATATTGTCTACTTTCCTTAAACGAAAAACCTTTTCCCTTTACAATTCATTACTCCTTGAAAACATTGGTAGATAGGCTTAACCATGTGCAATGCAGAGTTGAGAAGTGGTAAACTTTGAGAAAAGGGATATAGGTTTATTTAATAAATATATTAGCCTAATGTAAAGAGCCTATGAATAAATATGTGTGTATCAGCCTACTGTGAAGACTACAAGAAATGTGAGAAAGCATGGGAGAAAAATATTATTGATATTCTATTAAGTGTTTTACAATAGCCCTATTTATAACTATATACAATACATATTCTACTCTTATTCCATATTGGATTAGGGTTATTTATACAACTATCTATCACTCCCCCTCAAGCCGATCCATACAAATCATATGTACCGAACTAGTTACATATGTTACTAATATAAGGATCGGTGAGGGACTTGGTGAAATATCTGCAAACTGATCATTCGACTTTAATTTTCTCTGACAAAGTGAATCTCAATGTGTTTAGTTCTCTCATGGAACACCGGATTTGATGCAATATGAAAGACAGCTTGATTATCATACACAAGTTCCATCTTGTTGATCTTACCAAATTTCAACTCCTTAAGCAAATGTTTGTCCAAACTAGCTCACAGGTTGCCACAGCCATTGCTCGATATTCTGCTTCTGCACTAGACCGAGCAATCACATTATGTTTCTTGCTCTTCCGAGACACCAAATTACCTCGTACTAAAACACAATATCCAGACATAGAACGTCTATCACAAGGTGATCCTGCCCGGTCAGCATCTGAGTATCCAACAATTTGCTCATGGCCTTGATCTTCAAACAGTAATCATTTGTCTGGAGCTGATTTTATGTACTGAAGAATGCGGACAACTGCATCCCAATAATTATCATAGGGAGAATCCATAAACTGACTCACCACACTCACAGGAAAGAGAATGGCAGGTCTAGTCATTGTGAGGTAGTTTAATTATCAACCAGCCGCCTATATCTTGTAGGATTGCTAAGCGACTCCCCTATCATGGCAGAAGTTTAGTTTAGAATTCGGATCCATAGGAGTGTCAACAGGTCTACAGCTTCCTGTCTCCTCAAGAATGTCTAAGGCATACTTCTGTTGTGAGATAACAATACCTAAGCTAGATTGAGCGACCTCAATACCCAGAAAATACTTCAATCTGCCTAGATCTTTAGTCTGAAAGTGCTGAAAGAGATGTTGCTTCAACTTAGTAATACCATATCATCAACATAAATCACCAGATAAATACAAAGATTTGAAGCAGAATGCCGATAAAACACAGAGTGATCAGCTTCACTACGAGTCATGCCAAACTCCTAAATAATTGTGCTGAACTTACCAAAGCAGGCTCGAGGAGACTGCTTTAGACCATACAGGGACCAACGCAACCGACATACAAGGCCACTGGACTCCCCCTGAGCAACAAAACCAGGTGGTTGCTCCATATAAACCTTATCCTCAGGTCACCGTGAAGAAAAGCATTATTAATGTCCAACTGATAAAAAGGACAATGGCGAACAACCATGGATAGAAAAAGGCGGACTGATGCTATCTTAGCCACGGAAGAGAAAGTATCACTGTAATCGAGCCCAAATATCTGAGTATACCCTTTGGCAACAAGACGAGCCTTAAATCGATCAACCTGGCCATCTGGACCAACTTTGACTGCATACACCCAATGACAACCAATAGTAGATTTATCTGAAGTAAGAGGGACAAGCTCTTAAGCACCACTCGTATGTAAAGTAGACATCTCGCCAATCATAGTATGTCGCTATCTTGGATGAGACAGTGCTTCACTTGCAGACTCAAGGACGAAAACAGAGGACAAAGATGATACAAATGCATAATGGGGTGATGACAGACGATGATAACTTGAACCGACAGGGGATTAGGATTAAGTGTGGACTGTATACATTTCTGAAGTGCAATCAGTGGACTAGGAGGAGATAAGTGCGTAGTAAGAGCAGGGTCAGGTGCATGACGTGAATCGGCTGGGCTGGGCGCAGACGACGATGATAAGTCAGGAGTGGTGGAGCTGTAGAAGGTTGAACTGGACTAGGTGATGGAACTGGAGCTCTAGGTGGTGGAGCTGGAACTGGAGCTCTAGGTGGTGGAGCTGGAACTGGAGTTGCAGGTGGTGGAGCTGGAATTGGAGCTGTAGGTGGTGGAGCTGGAGTTATCGAGGAAGATGGATGGGAGATAGTGACTCAATCTCCAAAAGATGGAAATAATAGCACCTCAGAAATGCCTAAGTGATCGCCTGGACCTGTGAAGTATGACTGGGTTTCAAAGAAGGTAACATCAGCAGACATAAGGTACTGTTGGAGGTCAGGTGAATAGCATCGATATCCCTTTTACGTTCTCGAGTAATCCATAAATATGCACTAAGAGCACGAGGAGCTAACTTATCTTTTCCCGAAGTAAGATTATGAACAAAACACATGCTCCCAAAGACACGGGGTGGAAGAGAGAATAAAGGTGAATGGGAAAACAAGCTAGAGAATGAAACTTGATTCTGGATAGCTAAGGATGGCATACGATTAATAAGATAACACGATGTGAGAATTGCATCCCCCAAAAACGCAATGGAAGATGAGATTGTATAAGTATGGTACGAGCAGCTTCAATGAGATGTCTGTTCTTTCTGCCAGCTACCCCATTTTGTTGAGATGTGTATGGACAAGATGTTTGATGAATGATTCCGTGAGAGTTCATAAACTGCTAAAATGGGGAAGACAAATACTCTAGGGCGTTATCACTATGAAATGTGCTGATAAAAACCCTAAATTGATTTTGAATTTCAGCGTGGAAGGTCTGGAAAATAGAAAACAACTCAGATCGATTTTTCATCAAAAATATCAAGTGCATCTGGAATAATCATCAATGAAACTGACAAAGCAGCGGAATCCCAAGGTAGAACTAACCCGACTAGAACCCCAAATATCTAAATGGACTAAAGTGAAAGGTGACTCTTCTCAATTATCAGGACGCCAAGGGAAATTAGAGCGAGTATGCTTACCGAGCTGACATGACTCACACTCTACAGTGGACAAGTGAGATAAATCAGGTACTATTTTCTGAAGTTTTGATAAACTGGAATGTCCCAACCGTTTATGTAATAAATCTGGTGAATCAGTAACATGACAAGTTGTTGAAGGAAGACAAGATGTTAGTCCATGTGATTTTGTAAGGATAAGGTAATAAAGTCCATTTGATTCACGTAGGGTACCAATGATCTGCCCCGTATGTATAAAAACAAGGCCATCAAGAAATAAAATAGAGCATTTAATTGACTTGGCTAAGCGATTAACAGCTATGAGATTAAAAGGACTACCGGGAACATAAACAACTAAATCTAAAGGTAAGGAAGGAAGTGGACTTGCTTGACCTATTCCAGTTGCAACAGTTTGAGACCCATTGGCTATTGTGACCGTTGGGAGAGATTGAGAGCATGAAATAATAGTGAAAAGAGATTTATTACCAGAAAGTGATCAGATGCAATCGATGACCCAAGACTCGAAGGTTGAAGATTGGGAGACACAAGTCACGCTACTACCTGTTACGAAAGCTATCTCTGAAGATGTATGTTTACATGCTTTGGTCTAAAGGAACACAATATAATCTGGTAGAGAAACCATCCAACTATTCATAGTATTGGATCCCATTTTGCTACAACCAATTTCTCAAATTCTTGAACAAGTTAAGCGGGAGACTTATTCCCTTTTTTTTTGGAAAACAATGTTCACTCGCGGAAAAATAAAAAGTTGTCGGAATTTGGTGTAACCTTGATAGGTAAGCTCGGAAATACCTGGCGACTAAACTGTCTTCAAGAAGTTTTGTCGGAAAGTGGCCGAAAACACCTCCACGCCGGTGCGTGGGACAGACGTGCCGGCAGAACTGTAGCTTTTGAGGGCGCGTGGGAGCGCGTGTGACGTCCGTTGCTGGAGATTCTAGCTGGGGTTTGCTTGCTAGAGGGTGCTTAACCTTGTGGTAATGTTGGTTTTCGCACAACACCAACAGAAAAAGGATTAACGCCGGACAGCCACCAGAATTTGCACAGTGACCTTTTGTTTCTTTCCGGAGTTGCTGGTATTTTTGCATAGTGATGAATCTCTTATGTATGCTCTGATACCATGTGAGAAAGCACGGGAAAAAAATATTATTGATATTCTATTAAGTGTTTTACAATAACCCCATTTATAACTATATACAATACATATTCTACTCCTATTTCATGTGGGACTGGGGTTATTTATATAACTATCTAACCAGAACAAAAAGCAAAACTCTCCCAACACTCTCTGTGTGTGGTATATTAATGAAAATTACATATTCCTTTTCTTTTATGAGGTAAAAGTGAAAGTTACACATCACCAATCAAAGAACAAAACAATAAAAGCAAAGCTTTGCAGCTTTAAGGAGGTGCACTTGCACTCCTAGCAATATGCAGCCGTGTGGCCAGCTAAATCTTCTGTTCGTGCCACCTTGTTATCAACCATTGAATGAAGAACCTAAATCATAGGCTTTCACATTTTCAGTAAGATTTGAGTTATTCTAGAATATTTGAATGCTTTCAAGTATCAATTTCTTTTAATCAGTATCTCAGTAATCTATGTTTATTTTTAATATCCTCAGAAATTATTAGTCTACACAATACTCTGTGCAGTCATCCCACTAAGAGAAAAGAAATGTCTTTGAGTGTATGGAGGAAGACAAGCACTAAAAATTGCTTGTCAAATGAGACAACTATTAAATATCTCTGTACAACCTC
Source organism: Nicotiana obtusifolia (assembly GCA_002018475.1). Taxonomy (NCBI): domain Eukaryota; kingdom Viridiplantae; phylum Streptophyta; class Magnoliopsida; order Solanales; family Solanaceae; genus Nicotiana; species Nicotiana obtusifolia. Next base: position 72,499 of record MCJB01048230.1, on the reverse strand, counting down.
TAAATCGAATTTCTTCACACAACAGAATACAAACTAGAAACAATGAGTATATCTGTATAAAGAGTACACAGAAATTAGCAATAGCACTTGTTCTTGTTTTTGTACACTATTTCATCAAGAGGAAATAGAATTTTATACAGAAATTAGCAATAGCACTTGTTCTTGTTTTTGTACACTATTTCATCAAGAGGAAATAGAATTTTTTCCAATTTATGGTAAAACATTAAATCTACAGTGCAAGGTGTTGGGTGATAGATATGGAACGTCAAAATTAGTCTTACTTGCTGATTGTCCAATAGAATTTTCAATCATGAGCACTGGCTTCACATATGATTCAGCAATTGGGTACGGCTCAGCTTCCCAACTCACAAACTTCTGAACTCCACTGTCCTTCGGTTGGCCTGAGTCTATCTGTTTTGTGTCGACAAGCTCCTCATAAGGAACCAATTGCTGATCAGGAACCTCAATTACAACCTTTGTATGTTGTTGTCTATAGCCATATCCAGAATTACTAGTCTTGCGTGATCCAACAACTTGACTGCTCTGCCCAGTCCTTGGCCGGTTAGACGTTGGGCTTGCTATCCATTTCTGCGCATCATCCCATTTAGAAGGGGCAGGTTTCGAGAAAGGAGCTATGGGCACTCTCTGTGCAGCCCGCTCAGCCTTTTGAAATTCAAAGAGTGGAGATATAGTACTAATACTATCGAACCCACTATCACAGTCCAAAATACTGTCATCTTGAGATCTAATTCTTGAATTGACCAACGATTGATCTTTGATTCTCATGTCATTCATCATCTCCAAGGAAGCTGGCGTATCAACTGCTAAGGAAGTCGAGCTCTCAGGAACAATACTTACAACATTTACATCTTTGCAATTCTCCAAACTACAATCTGGTAAGCAAAAAACAAGTACTTGCATTCAAACTAACAAAATTAGAACAAGCCAATAGCAGACCACGCTTATCTTTGCAACCGTATTATCATTGGAAATTGGAAGGCTTGAAGAACCCACAACTTCTTATGCTCTTTTGATTAAATACGAGTCCCTCTGTCCAATTACGTGGCACACTTTCCTTTTTAGTCTGTCCTAAAATAAATGACAAAAATAAATGACACGTTTCTACATTTAGAAACAATTTAAGTTTAAACTTCTCATCTTACCTTAATGAAGATGATTTGTAACCACACAAATATTTATGACTTATCTTGGACCACAAATTTTAAAAATCTTCATTCCTTTCTTAAACTCTATGTTTAGTCAAACACCACCACATATAATGGGACAGTACAAATCTCATTGAAATAGTATACAAAATGTGAATGCATTACAAATACCAGAGTCATGGATCTCAGGGAGTTGGGATCTCAAGGACAGAGCAGCAGATTCAAGCTCTTGATCTTCTACTATTTCTTCCCTTCTTTTCTTTTCTGCTCCCAGTAGCATAGACCTCAGCTTCCTAGGAGACAGCTATATAACAAGAAACAAAATGTGACAAAAAGAAGCTTAATTCCCTAAAATGGGATATGGGGTTTACAAAGAAAGTGATAGCTCAGTATAATATCTGCAGATTTGATAGATCAAAGGTTGATTTGTTTTGTTTCAAACAAAAGGAGAATAAAGAAAGCACAAAAAGAGAAGAAGCAGAACCAACAATAATTGAAGTGGGTAAAAAGCCAAATTGTGTTGAAAACGAAATTTCTATGTGTCGTTCTCTCTACCCTTTTTTTCTTGTAAACTAAAACCCACATTGGGGAAAGAGAAAAGTAAAAGAAATTGGTTTCAACCCAGATCAAAGATGGTAGTACATAGGGCACTAAAGCTTGTACTGTACTCCATTGCCACTGATTCTGCAAGATTCTCAAGCTCAAAATGTCCAGTTCAATTACCTGAATATGTCTCTTGTCGATTCTTTCGTACTCCATTTACGTTTCATCTAATTAAGGGTCCCTTTCTTCTTCCCTTGTAGCGTGATTGAAGAGGTGACTGTGTGTTTCTGAGAAAGAGACTGAAATACAGTGGAGAGGAGGAAGTAATACTGACTAGTGATGGAGAGGGATGAATCACTTGTCTATTTCGGAAAGGACAGAAAGTGAGACTGTGTAGGGTGACAAATTGGACTTAGCCCCACTCCCTTTCCTTGGTCCCTACACTTTCTGCTCTATCTTTTGACCCAAAATTTATGATTAAAAAGTTCTATTTAATATTATTTCTATAGAGTTATGAAACTCCAATTTTTATCGTGTAGTAGTATTAAATAAATCTTAGACCAGAGACTAATACTCACTCCTTTAAATTGAGGTAGTATTTGGATAAATAATTTTGAGAAAAAAAAAGATGTGTTTGGATTAGTTTTTGATTTTTTTTTTTAACTGCTTGTTTGGATGGTCGTTACATGTCGTTTTATAATGTGTCGTACTGTATTGTTTGATGAATATAACGTTTGGATAGATTGTGTCGTTTGTCGTTGTTTCCTTATGTCATGCACCAACAATATGAACAGTAGACTTGCAATATTACTCAGGAAAATTAGGATATGAAGTAGAAATATTATATAAAAAAGTAAAATAAATGATAAAATATGGTTATTTAATAATAAGAAAGGGAAAGATGAGAGAAAAACCAAGGTAGCAACGTCACCACACCAAACCTGTCATTATACAAAGTGGCACTTTTCATCGTTACGTAACGATTTAACAATATGATACAATAATATTGAAGTAACAATCAAAACAAATATTAAAGTAACAATGCGATACAATACAATAGGTAAAAACCATCCAAACAAGCTGTAAGTTGGACCAGATAATATTATGTCGTCTCGATTACATGAATATCCCTGCCCATGTCGTTTGATTTAACCTTATTCTAATATTATAAACTATAAGTTTCTCTATCACCGTAAGTTTATTATGCTGACATAAGTTTATCAAGCTTTTAAAATCAGTTTATTTTTAGAAATACTTTTTTGTTAATACTACGGGAATGTACCAAAAGTAACTACTATTTACCAATAACTAGTTATTTTAGTCATGCTACCAAAAATAGCTAAAAGATTTACAAATGATATACAACATTCAAAAAAATGGATAATATTTTTTCCAATGGGTATTGTTGCGATTCGTTGAAAACATATAAATGAGGCATTATACAAATTTTGACCAAGTTTGAAGGCGGGTTAAAGTAGTTTAGAATCAAAATTCATTATCAATAATATAAAATATTAACAAATTAGGCAAAAAGAATTTTTTTTTTCCAATGAATATGCCTGGAATCAGTGACGGACTCAAAATTTTGTGCTAAGTGGGTTCCGACAAAAACTAAAGTCATGGACATCATTTGACAATAAAAGCAACAAAAGCATAACAATAGAGTCTTTCCATTTGTGCCTTTATTGCTTCATGACCTCTTTGTTCTGTTGCGTTCTTAAAAATAATATAAAATAAAATAAAAGTGAACAACATATCTATTTACTTTTTCAAATTTGATAATTTATTGAACCTTTTTTTTTAAAAGTTTACGTTACAAAATCAATTCAATCTATACCAAAACAACCAACTTTATATATTGATTAAATCTAACAGATTAACAAGTGCTGAAATATTCATTTTAATAAATAATTTTAAAAAAAATAACAATAGAATAAAAATATAAACTAAAGTAGATCAATAATTTTAATATTATAAGAATTCTGGAACTATGAAAATTAGCTAAATTAAAACAAATAATTAAAAGAATTAGTGAGGAAGCTATGACCTCTCCTAACTTCTGAATCCACCTGAACCAACTCACCTAACTGCTGTTTCTGTCATAGTCATTACAAATTTACAATGAATCATAATCTACTATGCTTCTGGCAAAATGGGAATAAGGTAAGCGATAAAATGTAAAAGTGGAGATTCGAACTCCAGACCTCTCCTACAATCTGAACCAGCTTGAAAGAACTTACCTAATTCGTGTTTCTGTCAAGCGGGTTCAACGTGATGCATTTATCAATTTTATTTTAAAAAAATTAATTTTCACATAAAAATAATGAATTTTTTTTTGCGAAGCGGATTCAGCTGAACCAGCTGGAACCAACGTAGGTCCGCCCCTGCCTGAAATTCATTGAAACATATAGATGAGGCAATATACAATTTTTGAGCAAGATTGGAAGTGATTTGGATTGGTTTGGTATCAAAAATCGTAGTTAAAAAATTCTTCTGTGACACTTGTATCAAACATGTATCACGCATGCATCTCACACACAAGTATACATGGATATATATTTGATACATATGTGATGCACAAATGATGTTAATTAGACAGTGTTCTTCTGAATAGTTTCTGAAACAAGAAAAATAGATGAAGTAGAAAAAACTTTTCGAACCCACAAGTTACTTGTGTTTCCTTAAGGAATTATAACCCTCCCACAGTTGCCAAGGATTATGGGTTACTTCCTCCCAGGATAGAACGGAAATCGTTTCTGTGATAGCGGCAAAATAAATCATAGAACTCCAACGAACTCAAAGTAACGTTTTCAAATCACAGCATAAGATACTTACTGTTTGAATGTTGATAAACAGTAGCGAAAAACTGGAACACAACAATAAGAGAGAGAGGATTTTTTCCGTCTGATATTGTGAATGAAAACTAATGTCTGTCGAAATGAGTCACAGCAACTAGTATTTATAGACCACTATTGGTGTGCCTGAACAGGTGCAAAATCTGTTCAAAAATGGAGTTTGCCAATAGTCACACTGTTTAGGAAGATGACTGTTCAGTCATACTGTTTGGGAAGATGACTGTTCAGTCACACTGTTTGGGAAAATGGAAATAAAAATTTAATTAAATTCGGATTCATTAATTAATTAAAAATTAATTAAACTTTGGTCAAAAAATTAATCTTATCGATCATTTGACCAAATCCGAAGCCGAAGCCGAAGCCGAGTCGAGCGAGCGACGACGATGACGGCGCGCGAGGGGTCTCTCTTTTTCTTAACCTTTTGAGAATCACATAATGTGCTTCACTATATAAACACACTAAAAGAAGTTTCCCCATCCAATGTGGGACAATGAATTTTTCAAACTTAATGAATTTGAAATTTTCATTTCCCTCCAAAATTATTTCTTCCATTTCCCTTTCACTCCATTTATATTAAGACCATGCATGACTTTGCATGTCTTAATAAATTCCAACAATCCCCGACATGAATGGGGAATGGTCTAAAGAAGAAGGTACGTATAAATTGTGTGATTTGCAATTAAGGTTTAGCTGCATTTGGATAAGTAGGTTTCCCTTTGAACTTTCCATAGTGAACTTATATCGGATATACTCGGTCAATCGATAGATTTGATATCTTTGAACCGTCGAGCTTTAGTGTATACCTAGACAACATAAGCCACACAACTAACCCTAAAACGTCTTTGGTTCTCAATGTTGTGTTCGTATCAGCCATGAACACCTCCTGGTTTCATGAGTGTATAGAGAATTTAGCTTTGTTAACTTCTCCTTGAAGTGGCTTACACTTCACACTTACATAGGTGATTTCTAAACATGTAACCCCGTTGATTACATTTTCTGACAGCACATGTATCAGAATTAGATAATCATTAAAAAGCTTTAACGCTTTATCCTTCTTCCCTAACATTGTCTTATCATGAGAATAGATCACAAAGTTTTGTTTTGACAATGTTAACTGTCGTTCATTACTTTGTTTGGTCTCCTTGAACCTAGATCTTGGGATCTCCAATCTTCTAGGTAGAGTTACCGTAATGATTGACTTTCCATAGGCCCTAGACCCATTCCCTTTGTTGTAAATTCAACTGCCTCTCTAGGTAGGCCTTTTGTAAGTGGATCCGACACATTTTCCTTTGACTTTATGAAGTCAATTGAAATGATTCCTCTAGAGATCAATTGCCTAACGGTTTTATGTCTTCGTCTTATATGACGACTCTACCGTTATACATAACATCCTTTGCCCTTCCTATGGCTGATTGACTATCGCAGTGAATGCAGATAGGTGTCAGTGGTTTGGGCCATAATGGAATATCTTCCAAGAAATTCCGAAGCCATTCAGCTTCTTCACCAGCTTTGTCTAAAGCTATGAATTCTGCCTCCATCGTTGCGCGAGCTATACAAGTTTGTTTGGATGATTTCCAAGACACAGCTCCTCCTCCAAGAGTGAATATATATCCACTTGTAGATTTTGAGTCATGTGAACCGGAGATCCAATTTGCATCGCAATATCCTTCAATTACCACTAGGTATTTGCTATATTGCAACGCATAATCTTGAGTATATTCTAAATATCCCAAGACCCGTTTCATTGCCATCCAATGGATTATGCGTGTATCGACTCAACTTACTAATAGCACATGCTATATCAGGTCGAGTGCAGTTCATGATGTACATTAAACATCCCAAAATCCGAGCATAATCCAATTGAGACTTGCTCTCTCCTTTGTTCTTCTTTAGCGGAAGATTCATATCAATAGGAGTTTTTGAAACCCTAAAGTTTAAATATTTAAATCTTTCAAGAACTGATTTGATATAATGAGATTGTGATAGTGCAAGACCTTGTGGAGTTCTATGGATCTTAATCCCCAAGATTACATCGGCAACTCCTAAATCTTTCATATCAAACTTCCTGCTTAACATATGCTTTGTGACATTAATGTTTGCAATATCATTACTCATTATAAACATATCGTCTACATATAGACAAACAATGACTATATGATTTGGAGAGTCTTTAATGTAAACACATTTATCACACTCATTGATCTTAAAGCCATTTGACAACATTGTGTCATCAAACTTTGCATGCCATTGTTTAGGAGCTTGTTTCAGTCCATAAAGAGACTTAACAAGTTTACAAACTTTCTTTTCTTTTCCTGGAACCACAAACCCTTCAGGTTGTTCCATATAGATTTCTTCTTCTAAATCTCCATTTAAGGAAGCTGTTTTCACATCCATTTGATGTATTACAAGGCCATATACCGCGGCTAAAGCAATTAACATCCGAATGGATGTAATTCTTGTTACCAGCGAGTATGTATCAAAATAGTCAAGGCCTTCCTTCTGTTTGAAGCCTTTGACTACAAGTCTTGCCTTATACTTGTCAATAGTTCCGTCTGCTTTCATTTTCCTTTTGAAAATCCATTTATAACCTAAAGGTTTATTTCCGAGAGGTAGATCAACTAACTCCCATGTATGGTTGTCCAAAATGGATTGAACCTCACTATTGACCGCTTCTTTCCAGTATGGTGCTTCAGAAGAAGACATAGCCTCTTTATATGTTTGAGGCTCATTTTCTAGTAAAAAGGTTAAGAAATCTGAGCCAAATGATGTAGATCTCCTTTGATGTTTGCTACGTCTAGGATTCTCCTCATTATGTACCTCATCATTTATTTCTTCACGTGGACGTTTATTCCTTGGAATAGATGTCTCACCTTCATTTTTGTATGGAAATATATGCTCAAAAGACTCAGCATTATTTGATTCCATAACTGTACCTACTTGAATTTCTGGGTTTTCTAACTTGTGAACCAAAAATCGATATGCGTTACTATTTGTTGTAAATCCTATAAACATACAATCCACAGTTTTAGGTCCTATTTTAACTCTTTTGTATTTAGGTACTTGAACCTTTGTCAAGCACCCCCACACTTTGAAATATTTCAAGTTAGGACTTCTTCCCTTCCATTTTTCATATGGTATGGATTGTGTTTTGCTAAGGGAATTCGATTAAGAATTCTATTTGCCGTTAGAATAGCTTCCCCCCACAAGTTTTGTGGTAACTCAGACGTTATTAATAAAGCATTCATCATTTCCTTAAGAGTTCTATTTTTCCTTTCTGCAATCCTGTTTGATTGAGGTGAGTAGGGGGCAGTTGTTTGGTGAATGATTCCATACTCTAAACATATTTCTTCAAATGGTGACTCATACTTACCTCCCCTATTACTTCTTATCATTTTTATCTTGCTATTCAATTGTGTTTCAACTTCATTTTTATATTGCTTAAATGCATCTATTGCCTCATCTTTACTATTTAACAAGTATACATAGCAATATCTTGAATTCCTTTTTCCCCACCGCTAGATGGTATTGACTTCATGTCACAAATGTCCGTGTGAATTAAGTCTAAAGGATTTGAATTCCTTTCAACTGACTTAAAAGGATGCTTCGCATATTTAGACTCCACACATATTTGACACTTTGTATTTTCACAATTAAACTTTGGCAATATTTCCAAATTGATCATTTTTCGCAATGTTTTGAAGTTAACATGACCTAAATGGGAATGCCATAAAGAATTAGACTCAAGCAAGTAAGCAGAAGAACCAACTTTATTAATATTAATAGCTATTACATTGAGTTTGAAAAGACCCTCATTTAGGTAGCCCTTTCCTACATACAACTCATTTTTAGTAAGTACAATCTTATCAGATACAAACACGCACTTAAACCCGTTTTTAACGAGAAGTGCAACACTAACTAAATTCTTTCTAATATCCGGAACATGTAATACATTATTCAAAGTTACAACTTTGCAAGACGTCATCTTCAAGCAAACCTTCCCATAGCCTTCAATCCTTGTCGTCGCGGAATTGCCTATGAAGATGGTTTCGTCTGGACCTGCCGAATCATACAAAGAGAACAATCCTTTGTCAACACAAACATGTCGTGTTGCTCCTGAATCAATCCACCATTCCTTGGAGTTACCTACCAAGTGACATTCAGAGAGCATAGCACACAGGTTTTCAACATCATTGCTCTTTTCAACAATGTTTGCTTGTTGGGATTTCTTGTCCTTCTTGTCCTTCTTCGGGGCATAACAATCAGCAATTATATGCTCGTACTTCCCACAGTTGTGGCAGTTGCCTTTGAATTTCTTCTTAGGCCGGTTCTGCTTTGGCCCAGACAGTTTCTTCCTCTTCTTGCTATTAGTTGGTGCCTCTTCAACAATGTTGGCTCCAACCATGGAAGAATTTGCACGTTACTTTCTTTCTGCCACTTTGTTATCCTCCTCTATCCTTATGCGCACCACGAGATCTTCGAGTGTCATTTCTTTGCGCTTGTGCTTAAGTTGATTTTTGAAGTCTTTCCATAATGGTGGCAATTTCTCAATAAATGCCGCCACTTGGAAAGCTTCATTAATCACCAAGCCCTCTGCAAGCATGTCGTGAATCAGCACTTGTAGTTCCTGCACTTGAGAAATTACAGACTTATTGTTCACCATTTTAAAATCTAGAAACTTGGCAGCAACAAACTTCTTGAACCCAGCATCTTCAGATTTGTATTTCTTCTCAAGAGCATACCATAGTTCTTTCGAAGTCTTACAAACACTAAAGACACTATAGAGACTATCTTCTAAACCATTTAGAACATAGTTTCTACACAAAAAGTCAGAATGCTTCCAAGCCTCTGTTACCAAAAACTTCTCATTGTCAGGAGTGCCTTCAGCCAGAACTGGTTCGTCTTCATTGATGAACCTTTGGAGACTGAGGGTTGTTAGATAGAAGAACATCTTCTGCTGCCAATGCTTGAAATCCACCCCGGTGAATTTACCAGGTTTTTCAGCCTTTGCAATTGTTGGAGCAAGAGCAACATTTAATCCAGCAGCATGGGCAGACCCAACTTGATCCGTCCCAGCATTAGCAGAAATAACATAACTTGTTCCGTTTGTCATTTTTGGAAAAATAACACAAACCAATATTAGCAATCTGGTAAAGTTTTTAATCTTTAAACCGACTACTACACACAATTTAAAACAGAAACTAAAATTAGCAATCTGGTGAAGTTTTTAAAACTTCGAACCGATCACTACTATAAGGTTTTATTTGATAAAGTTTTTATATCTTTAAACCAAATAAAACCAGATCACTGTAACACACAAGTTATAATTCCTTAAGCTTGTTAATTAGACAGTGTTCTTCTGAATAGTTTCTGAAACAAGAAAAATAGATGAAGTAGAAAAAACTTTCCGAACCCACAAGTTACTTGTGTTTCCTTAAGGAATTATAACCCTCCCACAATTGCCAAGGATTATGGGTTACTTCCTCCCAGGATAGAACGGAAATCGTTTATGTGATAGCGGCAAAACAAATCACAGAACTCCAACGAACTCAAAATAACGTTTTCAAATCACAACAGAAGATACTTACTGTTTGAATGTTGATAACAGTAGCGAAAAACTGGAACACAATAATAAGAAAGAGAGGATTTTTTCCGTCTGATATTGTGAATAAAAATAATGTGTGTCGAAATGAGTCACAACAACTGGTATTTATAGACCACTGTTGGTGTGCCTGAACAGGTACAAAATCTATTCAAAAATGGAGTTTGCCAACAGTCGCACTATTTAGGAAGATGACTGTTCAGTCATACTGTTTGGGAAGATGACTGTTCAGTCACACTGTTTGGGAAAATGAAAATAAAAATTTAATTAAATTTGGATTTGACCGAAGCCGAAGCCGAAGCCGAAGCCTAGCCGAGCGACGACGACGGCGGCGGCGCGCGAGGGGTCTCCCTTTTTCTCAACCTTTTGAGAATCACATAATGTGTTTCACTATATAAACACACTAAAAGAAGTTTCCCCATCCAATGTGGGACAATGAATTTTTCAAACTTAATGAATTTGAAATTTTCATTTCCCTCCAAAATTATTTCTTCCATTTCCCTTTCACTCCATTTATATTAAGACCATGCATGACTTTGCATGTCTTAATAAATTCCAACAAATGATACAACAGTGTGATACACATATCATCTTTTTCATGTTCATCTTTTACTTCGGATTTTCAATTCAAACCACCTCAAAACTCCACCAAATCATGCCAAAATTGAGATTCAAACTCTTTAAGATGTACCCAATTATTCCAACAACACCTACTAATAAAAAAAACAAATATTTGACCCTTTTTTTTTTTGTTGCTAGAAATAGCTAATTGGCCAATATTGGTAGCATTAGGCGAATATTAGTAATATTTTATGAATTGACCAATTTTTATAGTACTAATTTGCTTATGGGTGGCTATAACTGATAATTTTTTCTTTTTTTTTTCAAAAGTGCTTTTCTTAAAAGTACTTTTGGTAAGGAATATTTTGTGTTTGACTAATTAATTTCAAAAACACTTTTGAGCAGGAATTAGTGTTTGACAAAACTTTTAAAAAGTGTTTCTATATGTCTTTTTCTCAAAAATGCTTTTCAAAAAGTGTTTTTAGAGAGAAGCTATTTTTTCTGTTTCTCCAAAACTGCTTATGAGTCAACTCAAAAATATTTTATTTCTTTTTAAAAGCTTGGCCAAACACTTCAACTTTGAAAAAAACACTTTAAAAAAAGTGCTTTAGGCCTTGGATAAGCTTGGCCAAACAGACTACTAAAAGACTTATAGCCTGTTTGGCCAAGCTTCTCCAAGGCTAAACGTGTTTTTTTCTCAAAAAAAATACTTTTTTTCTCAAAAAAAATACTTTTTTTCATAACTTGAGGTGTTTGGCCAAGCTTTTGAGGGAGACAAAGTATTTTTGGGTAGAAACGAAAGTAGTTTTTTGAAAATAGAAAAAAATAGCTTCTCTCCATAAGCAAAAGCAGTTTTGAATTTCTTCCTACCAAAAGTACTCTTAGGAAAATATAGTATATACCAAAATAATATTTCTTAGTTTAAATTATTAATTAATATATAATAACTTTTGGAGTAAACTTGAATAATTTTTTGATATATTTGAAGTACTTTTTCAATTTTATTTTTATATTTTACTTAAATAAAATAAAAATTTTAATTATTGCCTTTAATAATAAATATTTTTTGAAAAGTTTAATTAAATACAAATTGTTGCTTAAAAAATATTTTTCAATTGATTAGCCAAACGCAAATTATTTTTCTCCAAAAATATTTTTTCAAAAAATACATTTAAAAAAATATTCTCAAAATAAGTTAATCTTTTCAATTTGGCCAAACATGATATTATACAGAACAGTGGACTTAACGTAGACCCATGCCGAGTGACAGATTTGAAATAGCCCCACTCCCTTAGTACCTACACTTTATGCTCCATCTTTTGACTGAAAATTATGATGAAAGTTCTAAGTTACTATTAATTGAAGTGGAATTATCCAATAATTCATTAGTCTCATTGTATGTAAAAGTGTTTGAGTGGATCTTAGAAATTAAGGAAAACTTTTTAATGTTAAAGCCAAATATATCCAAAGTTTCAAAAGTATCGTTTTTAAATAAGTGGCAGTAAGAGTTTCATTTATTTTTTTTTTAAAATTTTAAAGGATTGATGGTGAGGGTGCCAATAAGCCATGTCATTAAGGATAAATGAAAATAGTGAGATTAATTATTTTCCAAAAAGAGAAAATATCATCCTTTTAAAAAAAAGAAATGTGTGTCATATAAAATAAAATATAATAAGTAGCATATCTTTTTTATTTTGTGATAGCAATAAAATCTAAGACCTATTAAAAATACATTCTCTTCTTGAAATTGAGGTGGTATTTGGATAAATAATTTTGGGAAAACAAATTTTAATGTGTTTGGATTCGTTTCTTGAGATATATGTTTTTGAATTTTTAGATTAGATGCTTTATTAAAATAAATAACTGAATTATTTCATATACGTAAGTCAAATTTACCAGTAAAAAATGAAAATAGATTAACAAAATACCACTATTCTTTGAACGGCTATTGTATAATAATAAATTAAATAACTTTGGTTTCCAAGTTATTTAGAAATTTTGAAGAACTAAAAGTTTGAAATGTCAAGTTGAATGAATTTTACGATTTCAGACTTAAAAACTTTTTTTCTAAGAACAAAACAGTGAGAAAGTTGTATTACTATGTATTTTCTAGAAAGTTTAAATAATTGGGAAATTTCATTTGATTTTGATATGATTTCTTTTTGAAAAGAAAAAAAAAAACTGAATATTAAAAATAGTTTGTTGGGGTCATATTACCACCTATAGAGAGTTTAGTTCACTTCCATATTTGGAAAAGAATAGATGACATGACATGAATGCTTAGGATCTCAATTTCATATCTGAAGTCACACCTCATTTAAGAAAGAGGACTAAATAGCAAACAACACTCACTTATTATACTCAAGTAGTTATTGTGAGTCAAATCTATCTTTCCTGTACAGGTATAACAATTAATGAAGGAGCAAGAGTTAATCACCAAGCTCAAATTTCAATTACGCAACTGAGCCATTAGCCAATTTTATAACTTTCTTAAATTACAAGCAACAAATAAATCAAATGACTGTAGTTTTTGTTGGCTAGTGAAGCAAATATCTCAAACTAATATATGTGATTATAGTAACTGCATAATAATCCAAGAAAGAGGCAAAGGAGGTTTAAAGCTTCAGAAGTATAATATATATAATTGAATATAAGTATAAACATAAATGATTACTGAAATGAATTTGGAGAATACTAGTTCTATTTAAGAAATATTCTAGGTCTTGTTGCACTCCACACATTTTACCATAGATTCATCTGGATTACATGACATCTCGCATTTGCAATATATACCTTGAGAGCAACAAAAAAGAATTATGAGCATAAAGAACATTACTCAACTTCAATCAGCAACCAGAGCGGAATTTCATTCACTTACACTGCAACCATATCTGGCACAAAAGCTAGCTCCAGTTGCCGTTTTATACTTGAACCGGCAGTAGTAATCCTCAGACCAACATTCTCAAGCTTAGTATACAGTTCCTAGAAGAATGAACATTGCATTTTAATTTCCTACTATATTGTACTGTGGGCAATTCGAACATCGTTGTGGTTAAACAAGAATAATTCCTTTGTTCCATGATTGATTCCTCTGGCCGGTAATACCATCTAACATGAACCTTTATATATATTGTTGCAGTTATCAGCTTCGATTCTCTCTACACGTGCCACATATATATTAACACACAGTCCCAAACCTACATAATATAGTCATAGCAATCAAAATCAAATTCAATCATGCTATATATATCTAAATTCCGTAAAAAAACAATTACCTGGTTCAGCCGCAGTTATGATATCTACATCCCCTCATTTGTAGACAGGTTTACCCTACACGTTGCAGCAGGTGGCCACATTAGTTCAGGTGTTACAATATTGGCCCGAACCCCAGTCAGCAAAAAATGTAAGAAAACCTTCAACATTAATATAAACGAGATTTATTTAAACACAAAAATGTGAAAAGGGACTTATGAGAATGTGAATTTAGATAGCTCCGACAACTTTGTCGGTGCCTGTAATGGTGTAAGAGTCCAAATCACATTTTCCAGGGCGGGTGTTGGCCATGGAAAACGAAAAGGTATGTTGCACTTAGGGTAAACTTGGAGAAAAGACACGGGGCTTTAAGGGCATCTTCAATCCTTTGCACCATTTTTTGTACCATTTTGGCGTTTGGTGCAAATTAACTCTAACCCATTGCACCATTTTTTGCACCAAAAAAGAATATTCCTTTTATATTCTTTTCTCTCTCTTATATTATATTATTTTCTTTTACTTAAATTTTATTTTATAATTTCAGAAAAAAATTCTTTCTTTTTTTTTCTTTTTTATATATCCATCCCATGTAATTCATAATCCTTTGTTATAAATCATTTAACATAAAATTATTTTATACCATAAAATTTTAAATAATTTAGATTGTAAGCAAATATTATACGTTATACATATTAATGGATTATTCAAATAAAAGTGAAATCATTGATAAAATATAATTAAATAAATACTATTACATTAAGGTAGAATTTATTTTAATTTCTACATAAATATTCAACTTCCATGATTAGTATGTTGCTCCCATAAATGCTCTACTAATGCATTACGAAGTGCAAAATGAGCATCTTTGTTCTTAATTTTTTTATGTCGAGCTAAAAATTATTCAAATCGATAATTTTCATCTACTACTATTAACTTATATAAAATAATATATACGAAAATTAATTTATAAAACTTACACTCCAAAATTAAGATGTAAAATTAATATTATAAGATATTACATAAAAAATAATTAGGTATATTAGAAATCTAAAATTGTAAATTAAATTTGAAATATATTAAATTAAAAGTGTTATATAATAAAATAATAATAATAAAATATTAATGAATAGTAATGGTGTAGATGAATAGGTATATTAGGAATATAAATGTAACAATTAAAATTTATAATATGTTAAATTAAAAGTGTTATATAGTAATAAAATAATAATAATATATTGATGAATAGTAAAATGGTGCAATGAATAGTGTTGCACCAAATTTGGTGCAACACTATTCATGCACCAAAATGGTGCAAAATATAGTGCAAGATTGGAGCTCCAATACATCATTTTTTGCACCAAAATAGCATTTGATGCAAAAAATGGTGCAAGGTTGGAGATGGTCTAAGGGTTGAAGTGGCCATGGAATTATTTGCCATCTTTTCCTTCAATATATATTGATGTTAATGTGAGCTGAAAATAAATATCTATCTATATATAATAGGAGAGGCAAAGACACCATAGTATGCTAAGTGGCAACATAATAAAAAGTCACTTGACAATATTAGGACAAAATTAATTATGTTAGGTAATAATTAATTTCTTTTCGAATTTAAATTTTAAAAAAAATTAAATTATGCATTATTTATTATTAATAATTAGTTACTTTTTTTGAATTTGAATTTATATATAGAAGAAAAGTCTAATTTGAATTTGAAATAATAACAAGCAACATCATAATAAAATATAAAAATAAAAAATTTATATTGAAAATAAAAAATAAGAAAAGTCTATTTGACGACCCGATAGGTCATTTACAATTTTAACCTTAAATTCTATATTTCGAAACCTCGATTAGCTCCGCTTAACCTTCCTCAATTTGCGTGAGCAGTCCGTATATTTTTCCGAAAGATTTTTATGTAAAAATTTGATAAAAATATGAAATCGTGCCTTAAAAACTCATTTGAGTTGACTTCGGTCAACGTTTTGAGAAAATGGATCCGGATCAGTGTTTTGACGGTCCCGGTAGGTCTGTATTGTGATTTGGGACTTGGGCGTATGCCCGGAATCGAATTTGGAAGTCCCTAGCTCGAATTATCACAATTTATTGAAAACGAGAAGCTTAAAGGTTTAAGGGATTAATAAATTTGACTGTAGTTTGACTTTGTTGTTACCGGATTCAGATTTTGGTTTCGGAACTTGGTATAGGTTCATTACTGTATTTATGACTTGTCTGCAAAATCTGGTGCAAAACGGAATTGAATTAACGTGATTTAGACGTCCGGTTGAAAAATTGAAAGCTCTTAAATTTCTTTGAAAAATTCATTTGTTTTGGTGTCCGTTTCGTAGCTCTAGGTGTAATTTTGGTATTTTGATCACGTGAGCGAGTTCGTATGATGTTTTTTGACTTGTGTGCATGTTTAGTTTAGAGCCCCGAAGGCTCGGGTGAATTTTGGATAGGCTTCAGAGTGGTTTGGGATTTAGAAGCATAGCTGGTGAAACCTGTTTCTGGTGCAGGCCTCATACCTCGCAATTGCGAGGTCTGGTTTCGCATTTGCGATGTTACAGTGCCTCTGTTAGGTTCGCAATTGCGAACAATTACTTCGCAATTGCGAAGTGGGCTGGTTCAACAGAGTTCGCATTTGCGATCAAAATGGTCGCAATTGCAAAGAGTCCAAGTTCACATTTGCGAACAAACCATTCCAATTGCGAAGGCAACAGAAGTATGAAATCTTCGCATTTGCAAAGGATATTTCGCGTTTGTGGTGTTCGTGCGAACCCCAGATCGCAATTGTGAACCTCGAGTCACAATTGCGACATCTGCGCCTGGACATAAGAAGGGAAAATGGAATTTTAGCTCATTCTTCCAAATTCTCAACCCTAAAAACATTAGAGGTGATTTTCCCAAGAGCTTTTCTTCCTAAATTCATTGGTAAGTAACTTTAATCTATTTTCTTTCAATTACCCATTACATTTCAAAAGATTTCAACCTTAAATCTAGATTTTCCATGGTAGAGGGATTTGGATAAAATTAGGGATTTTTGTAAAATTGAGATTTAGACCTCGAATTGAGGTCGGATTTCGAATTGAATTGCATAACCAGGCTTGAAGGTGAATGGGTGATCGGGTTTTGGTCTGAACCTCGGGTTTTGACCAAACGGGCCCGTGAGTTGACTTTTTCAATAATGATCTAAATTGAACCTCTTTCATTCGTGAGTAGTTTCTAAAGTTTAATTTGAATCGTTTGGTTAATAATTTGTTAGATTTGGTTGGTTTGGAGGTTTGTTCAAAAGGCAAGGTCATGATTGAATTTTGAGTGGATTGTGGAGCAAGGTAAGTGTTGGGTTTAACCTTAATTTGAGGGAATTAGGAACCCTTGAGCTATGTGCTATGTGAAATCCATGTGTAGCGGCGTATATGCAAGGTGACGAGTGTATATACGCTGCCAAAAAACTTGTTTCCCTGCTTTTCATATTTCATTAATTATTTCATTTTATGTCTTAACTGTTACATGCTTTAAATGCTTCCCATGCCTTTACTTGCTACTTGTCAATTATTATTCTAGTGTTAAACGTGTTAGATTCTCCTATGCTTCCATGATTGACTGTTATTTGCCTTAATTGACTTACTTGCGCCCTTTAATTGTCATTTACTTGACTTGTCTTACTGCTTAATATTAATTATAGTGATTCCCAATTTGGCACGAGACTTTCTTTCTGCTTTTGCTCCGTATTCATTAATCGTAGAGATTCTTGTGATTCGAGTTGTTAAATTGCTTGTACTCATTGATTTATTTATATTGATATGGTGTGATCGGGTTGTGGTAGAATAAGGGTGGATTGATACGGTGAAATAAGGGTGGATTTATATTGATATGGTGGGATCGGGTTCCGCACTGCAACAGGTGAAATAAAGGTGGATTGATATGGTGAAATAAGGGTGATTATGATAGTGATTCTTCCTGCCTATACGGTGGGATCAGTTTGCGCGCCACAACATATATTTATTCATATATATATATATATATATATATATATATATATATATATATTGTACGTTGGGATTGGGTAGCGCGCGCAACAATTCATGTGTTTCTATTCCGTATTGTGTTGTTTTGACTTCGGTACTTTCATACGAGAATTTAAGGATTGGTATTTCTGGCATTTATTGATTTTTCTTCGAAGATTGAGTTATTTTCATGAGTTAACTGCTTTATTTCATTTCCGTACTTTTCGTTTCTGTCATTGTTTTATACTGCGTACATGTTATATTGTAAGTGACCCATCTTAGCCTCGTCACAACTTCGTCGAGGTTAGGCTCAACGTTTATAAAGTAAATGAGGTCGGTTGTATTCATGCTACACTCTGTACTTTTTGTGCATATTTTAGAGTCAGTCCCAGCAGCGGTCAGTAGATTGCTCTGATTGACTATCAGTATGGAGACTTGAGGTACAATTGCTCGGCGTTCGCAGTCCTGAAGTCCCCTCCTCCTTTATCTTAGCTGTGTATTTTCCTTTTAGACAACTTTACTTTTATTCAGACCTTTATTTGTAGTATTCTAGTAGCTCATGCACTTATGACACCAGATTCGGGGCTGTATTAGATACTTCAGTTGTTATGATTTTCAGCACTTTATTTCAGATTTATTTCAGTTATTTCGGTTATTTTGGTTTCCCTATTATTATTTGATCCGAACTGTTAAAAATGGATAAACTGTTCTAATATTGGCTTGTCTAGCAAGTGAAATGTTAGGCGCCATCACGATCCCAAGGGTGAAATTTTCGGGCCGTGACAAGTTGGTATCAGAGCACTAGGTTGCCTAGGTCTCACGAGTCACGAGCAAGCTTAGTAGAGTCTGGAGGATCGGTACAAAGACGTCTGTGCTTATCTTCTAGAAGCTATGAAATTTAGGAAAAATATCACCTCTTTCTTACTCTGTCGTGCGATTTTATTTTATCATTGATGATTGAACCCTTCTATTCTTGTTCTCTCGCAGATGGCGAGAACACGCACTGGATCTACCGTCGGACAGGAGCCGGAGTCCCCTGTTGCAACTACTACTAGGGGCAGAGGCCGAGGTAGAGGCAGAGCTCGGCCTAGAGCTCGAGCACCAGCACCAGCAGTGGAGCCTCAGGTAGATTTTGATGAGGAGGTCCCAGCTCAGACTGTACCTGTTGGACCAGCTCAGGTCCCGGAGGGGTTCATAGCCACACCAGTGCTTCAGGACGCTTTAGTCCGTTTGGTGGGCCTTATGGAGAGTGTGGCCCAGACCGGTACCTTCCTGGTGGCACCGACCGTCTCTTGGGCTAGGAGAGGAGCACAGGCTCCGGCTACTCACACTCCGGAGCAGGTGACTCCCCAGTTTCAGACTCCAACAGCCCGGCCAGTTGGGGTAGTTCAGCTGGTTGTTGCGACACATGCCGGTGATAGGCCCCGTTGTCTTCTGAGGCTATGTTGAGGTTGAATAAGTTCACCAATCTCTTTCCTTTTCATTTTAGTGGCACACCTTCTGAGGACCCACAGGATTTTCTAGACCGTTGCCACGAGGCGCTGCGGAACATGGGTATAGTTGAGAGCAATGGGGTCGATTTTTCCACATTATAGATGACTGGTTCCGTCCGAAGATGGTGGAGGGATTATATGTTGACTAGACTAGCTGGGTCGCCTGAGATTATTGGGCACATCAGGAGGTCATGTCTGAGATTATTAGGCGGCATGCTACAATAGAGTTCTCGTGCCATGGTTCCGGCACCGGTTGCTCCACTGCCCGCTCAGCCAGCCAGGGGCAGGGGTCAGGCAGCCAGAGGTGGGGGTCAGGCCGTTAGAGGTGGAGGTCAGGCCATTAGAGGTGGAGGCCAGCCAGATAAAGGCCGTCTTAGAGATGTAGTTAGAGTGGTAGGGGCCCAACCCCGATGTTATGCTTTCCTAGCTAGGCTTGAGGCCGAGTCATCTGACACCATTATCATAGGTATTGTTCCTGTTTGCCATAGAGATGCTTCAGTTCTATTTAATCCGGGATCTACTTACTCCTATGTGTCATCCTATTATATTTGGTTGTGCCTCGTGATTTTTTGAGTGCTCCTGTGTATGTGTCCACACCTGTGAGAGATTCTATTGTTGTATATCGTGTCTATCGTTCATGTGTGGTTACTATTGAGAGTCTTGAGACTAGTGTAGACCTTCTACTTCTTGATATGGTAGATTTTGATGTCATCTTGGGTATGGATTAGCTGTCACCTTATCACGCTATATTGGACTGCCACGCCAAGACGGTGACCTTAGTCATGTCGAGGTTGCCTCGATTAGAGTGGAGGGGGACTCCTCGTCACTCTACTAGCATGGTTATTTCTTATGTGAAGGCTCGGCATATGGTTGAGAAGGGATGTCTAGCCTATTTAGCCTATGTCCGTGATTCTAGTGCCAAGGTTCCATCCATAGATTCAGTACCAGTTGTTCGTGAGTTTCTAGAGGAATTTTCTGCAGACCTACCGGGGATGCCAGCCGACAGGGATATTGATTTCTGTATTGATTTGCCTCCGGACACTCAGCCTATTTCTATTCCGCCATACCGTATGGCCCTGCCGGAGTTGAAGGAGTAAAAGGAGCAGTTGCAAGATTTGCTTGATAAGGGCTTCATTAAATCTAGTGTCTCGCCATGGGGTGCGTCCATGTTGTTCGTGAAGAAGAAGGATGGTTCAATGAGGATGTGTATAGACTATCGACAGTTGAACAAAGTCACTATCAAGAACAAGTATCCGTTGCCGAGGATTGATGACTTATTTGATCAGCTTCAGGGTGCCAAAGTATTTTTGAAGATTGATTTGAGGTATGGCTACCATCAGTTGAGGATTAGGGCATCCGATGTTCCTAAGACAATTTTTCGGACTCGGTATGGGCATTATGAGTTCCTAGTGATGTCATTTGGGTTGAAAAATACCCCAGCAACATTCATGGATTTGATGAACCGGGTGTCCAAGCCCTACTGGATTCTTTTGTGATTGTATTCGTTGATGATATCTTGATCTACTCCCGCAGTCGAGAGGAGCATGAACAACATCTTCAGATTGTACTTCAGACTCTGAGAGATAGCTAGTTATATGCCAAGTTTTCAAAGTGTGAGTTTTGGTTAGACTCAGCTGCCTTTTTGGGACATGTAGTATCGGCAAAGGGCATAAAGGTGGATCCTAAGAAGATTGAGGCAGTTCAGAACTGGCCTAGCCTATTTCAGCTACAGAGATCCAGTGCTTCTTGGGTTTGGCGGGTTATTATTGCCGGTTCTGTAAGGCCCCCAAAAAAATTTCACCAAAACTCGGGATTTCGTGATACCAAGGTAGACTTATGCATTGAAGATTGTAGAGATCTCGTCGCGGTTCAGACTTTTTGGGTTGAACAGTGCGTTGGGGAGTTGAAGAAATTTTTTGGAAGTGCATGGCATTTCTGCTGTCCATTTTGCAATCGCAGAACTGATATGCGGACCGCTGATCTGCCGCAGATTGAAGTAGAAATCTGGACAAATTTTCGGACCCATTATACGGTCCAGTATGCAGCCGCATAATCATTTCGTGGGCCGTACTACCCATCGCAGATCCAGCATGAGAATTTCTGAAGGGGAGTTATGCGGCATATTATGCGACCGCGGAATTGGTCTGAGGACCATAGACTGGTCGCAGAGTGAGGCAGAAGTGCCCAGTTCCGGAGGACCACTATGCGGTCCATTTTGCGGACCGCAGAAGCGTTATGCGACCGCAAATCGGGCTTCATTTTTCTAATTTTTTTTACCTGATCCTATTTTGATTAAAAACCCTTGGGGCTCATTTGGAAGGCAAAAACCTGTCATTTTAGACAGAAGAGGGGAGTGTTGTATATAGTGGGAAGTAAGCCCCAAGTGTTTTGTTCATCAACATCTTGTCCAAGCTTTTAAATTCAACAAGAAATCTCACAAGATTTTCATCCAAGAGGTAAGGTTCCAACCCTAGTATTCAATTTCGAGTTCAGGTAGAAGATGGATAATTGGGAGTAAGATTCTTGGTTATGAGAGTTGTTATTTATGCATGCATGTAACTATGAGGATGGTGGGGAGGTAATTAAACTAGTATGAGTAAACTCTTGGTATTGAATTAGTTGTAGAGTGAAGGAAATCTTGTGGAAGAACCTTGTAATCAAATTCGTACACCTAGTGTTTGATAAAACGCTCAAATGAGCTGAAACCATGAATATCTTCCTAATTTGTGTTCAATTTTGCTATGTCTCTAAATAGATCGAAGTCGCTAGGATTTCAGAACTGTGTAGTGAATTAAGGAAAGCTCAAAGCGAGGTATGAAGGCTAAACTCTTTTTCTGGTATTGGAATCCTGTGTTCTTACAAAACTCCATCATGTGAAGTTCGAATATGGAACACTATTGATGTGGGGTATTCAAACTAGTAGAATTGATTTCCGATTGGCACAACGTGTTAGAACCCTCGTGTGTTAATGATTATTTGTTTTTATCTTAATTATGTTATAATCCTTTGGGGAAGAAGACCTTGTATGAAATCAATATGATTAAATACTTATTTCTCATATGATGAAACCTTATGAACCTACTCTTGCTAAGGCCAAAGGTGCCAAATGGTTGATTTGAAAGGGAGCTCTTTTATACCAACTATTATCGTTTAGGGAATCCGAAGTGTGGCATTGTGAAGACACCTCCACTCGCATACATTGGGGTGAGGCGGCATGGCCTCTTTGTGTGGAGTTGTGGTATTGTGAATACACCTCCACACAATACATTGGGGTGAGGCGACAGGGCCGCTTTGTATAGAGTTTGTGGCATTGTGAATACACCTCCACCCGCATACATTATGGTGAGGCGGTAGGGCAGCTTTGTGTAGAATTTCTAGTATTGTGATTGTACCTCCACCTGTATACATTGGGGTAAGGCGGCAGGGCCGCTTTGTGTAAAGGTAGTTGTACAGGATCCCCGACTTAAGAACTTATAAATGTCATTGAAAGCTATTAATACATTTGCTATGGCTTTAACGGCTAACTAAGCCTTTTATTGTTGTGATTCATCATATTCATGTTGTATTTCCAAGTCCTTGCATAGTTGTTTGGTTTTCATACTAGTACTATTCGACATGTACTAACGTCCTGATTTTCGAGGGCGCTGTATCTTTAATGGATACAAGTGGTTCCGCAACAGAGGGCATTGACCAGTGATAGCGGTACACTCTCTTCCCAGTTGTCTTGGTGAGCCCTACTTTATTTCGTGCTCGTGCATCTTTTGTTGTATGTATATTATGTTTTGAGGTATAGCCGGAGCCTTGTTGCCGACACTATCACTGTACTCTGTTGTATCTATTAGAGGCTCTGTAGACATGGTGTGGGTTGTGCATTGGTATTGGGAAGGTCAAGATAGTAATGTCGTATGTTTATTACATATTCCACTTCAACTGTGAAAGTGTATGTATTTTGAGGCTTTATAAATTAAGTAACAAATGTGATGGAATTAGTGTTGTTCATGAACCCTCTTGGTGTTAATTAATAAAGTTTCCCTTCCCTTTATCTATGGGTGAATTGGGTAGCAGGAAATCTAGCAGGCTTGCTCGGCCGGATTATCTCGATTGAGCGCCGATTGCGCTCTCCGAGGTCGGGGCGTGACAGGTTCATGGAGGGGTTTTCATCTATAGCAGCCCCATTGACCAGATTGACCCAGAAGGATGCCCCACTCAGATGGTCGGACGAGTGTGCGTTGAGCCTTCAGAAGTTCAAGACTACTTTGACTACGACGCCAATGTTGTGTTGCCCACCAGTTCAGGATCTTACACGGTGTATTGTGATGCATCTCGTATTGGGCTCGGTGTAGTGTTGATGCCAGATGGCAAGGTGATACATACGCGTCTCAGCAGTTGAAGGTTCATGAGAAGAATTACCTTGTTCATGACTTAGAGTTGGCAGCCATTATTTATTTACTAAAGATTTGGAGGCACTATCTTTACGGCGTGTCGTGTGAGGTATTCACGGATGATTGGAGTCTGCAGTATTTGTTCAAACAAAAGGATGTCAACTTGAGGCAGAGGAGATGGTTGGAGCTGTTGAAAGACTATGATATCACCATTTTGTATCATCGTGGGAAGGCCAATATGGTGGCCGATGCCTTGAGTAGAAAGGCTATGAGTATGGGTAGCCTTGCGTATATTCCAGTTGGTGAGAAACTGCTTGCTGCAGATGTTCAGGCGTTAGCTAATCAGTTCGTGAGGTTAGATGTTTCAGAGCCCAGACGTGTTTTAGCTTGCACAGTCGCTCGGTATTCCTTGTATGAGCGCATCAGAGATCGTCAGTATGATGATCCTCATTTGCTTGTCCTTAAGGACATGGTGCAGCACGGTGGTGCCAAGCAGGTTACGGTTGGAGATGATGGGGTTTTGAGAATGCAGGGCCGTATTTGTGTACCCAATGTGGATGGGCTTCGTGAGATGATCCTTGAGGAGGCCCAGAGTTCCCGGTATTCTATTCACTCGGGTGCCGCCAAGATGTATCAGGACTTGCAGCAGCATTATTGGTAGCGGAGGATGAAGAAGAATATAATGTAGCTCGGTGTCTAAATTGTTAGTAAGTTAAGTACGAGTATCAAAGGCCTGGTGGTTTGCTTCAGAAGTTAGAGATTCCTGAGTGGAAGTGGGAGCATATCACTATGGATTTTGTTGTTGGACTCCCATGGACTCAGAGGAAGTTCGATGCAGTATGGGTCATTGTGGATAGGCTGAAGAAGTCGGCACATTTCATTCTAGTGGTGGTTACCTATTCTTCAGAGCGGTTAGCTGAGATCTACATCCGCGAGATCGTCCGTCTTCACGGTGTGCCCATGCCTATCATTTCAGATCGAGGTACGCAGTTCACCTCGCACTTCTGGAGGGCCGAACAGCATGAGTTGGGCACGTAGGTTGAGTTGAGCACAACATTTAATCCCTAGACGGACGGATAGTCTGAGCGCACTATTTAGATATTGGAGGATATGCTTCGCGCTTGTGTTATGGATTTCGGGGGTTCTTAGGACCAGTTCTTGCCACTTGAGGAGTTTGCCTACAACAACAGCTACCAGTCTAGCATTCAGATGGCTCCCTATGAGGCATTATACAGGAAGCGGTGCCGTTCGCCAATTGGATGGTTCGAGCCGGGGGAGACTCAGTTGTTGGGTATAGATTTGGTACAGGATGCCAGTTGGGTAAAGAGGTATGCCGACCATAGAGTTTGTTATGTTGCATCCATGGTCGGAGAGAAGGTGTTGCTCCGGGTTTCACCCATGAAGGGTATGATGAGGTTCGATAAGAAGGGCAAGTTGAGCCCTAGGTATATCGGACCCTTTGAGATTCTTCAAAGAGTGGGTGAGGTGGCTTACAAGCTCGCATTGCCATACAGTTTATCAGCAGTCCATCCGGTGTTACATGTGTCCATGCTCCGGAAGTATCACGGTGATCCGTCCCATGTGTTAGTCAGCTCAGTCCAATTGGACAAGGATTTGATTTATGAGGAGGATCCGGTGACTTTTCTAGCCCGGCAGGTACGACAATTGAGATCTAAGAGTTATCCTTCAGTTCGAGTGCATTGGAGATGTCAGCCGATTGAGGCATCCACCTGGGAGTCTGAGTCGGACATGCGGAGTAGATGTCCACACCTTTTCACCAGTCCAGGTACTTTCCTATATCTGTTCGAGGACGAACGTTTGTTTTAGAGGTGGAGAATGTGACGACCCGATAGGTCATTTATAGTTTTAACCTTAAATTATATATTTGAAACCTCGATTCGCTCTGTCTAGCCTTCCTCGATTTGCGTGCGCAGTTCGTGTCTTTTTTTCAGAAGGTTTTTATGTAAAAATTTGATAAAAATGTGAAATCGTGCCTTAAAAACTCATTTGAGTTGACTTTGGTAAACATTTTGAGCAAACGGACCAGGATCAGTATTTTGACGATCCCGGTGTGTCCGCATCATGATTTGGGACTTGGGCGTATACCCGGAATCGAATTAGGAAGTCCCTAGCTCGAATTATCGCAATTTATTGAAAATTAGAAGCTTAAAGGTTTAAAGGATCAATAAGTTTGATCGTAGTTTGACTTTGTTGCTATCGGGTCCGGATTTTGATTCTGGAACTTGGTATTGGTTCATTACTGTATTTATGACTTGTCTGCAAAATTTGGTACAAAATAAAATTGAATTGACGTGATTCGAACGTTCGGTTGAAAAATTGAAAGTTCTTAAGTTTTTTTCAAAAATTCATTCATTTTGGTGTCTGATTCGTAGTGCTAGGTATTATTTTGGTGTTTTGATTGCGCGAGCAAGTTCGTATGATATTTTTGGACTTGTGTGCATGTTTGGTCTAGAGCCCTGAGGGTCGGGTGAGTTTTGGATAGGCTTTGGAGTGGTTTGGGACTTAGAAGCATAGCTGGTGAAACCTGTTTTTGGTGCAGGCCTCAGACCTCGCAATTGCGAGGTCTGGTTTCGCATTTGCGATGCTACAGTGCCTCTGTTAGGTTCGCAATTGTGAAGTGGGGTTGGGTCAACAGAGTTCGCATTTGCGATCAAAATGGTCGCAATTGCGAGGAGTCCAAGTTCGCATTTGCGAATAAACCATCGCAATTGCGATGGCAGCAGAAGTGTGAAATCTTCGCATTTGCGAAGGATATTTCGCATTTACGGGTTCGCATTTGCGGGGTTCTCAATTGCGACAATTGCACACGGACATAAGAAGGGAAAAATAGGATTTTAGCTCATTCTTCCAAATTCTCAACCCTAAAAACCTTAGAGGCGATTTTCCCAAGAGTTTTTCTTCCTAAATTCATTGGTAAGTGACTCTAATCTACTTTCTTTCAATTACTCATTACATTTCATAAGATTTTCAACCTTAAATCTAGGATTTTCCATGGTAGAACTTAGGGATTTGGGTAGAATTAGGGATTTTTGTAAAATTCTGATTTAGACCTCGAATTGAGGTCGAATTTCGAATTGAATTGCATAATCGGACTCAGAGGTGAATGGGTGATCGGGTTTTGGTGTGAACCTCGGGTTTTGACCAAGCGGGCCCGGGGGTTGACTTTTTCAGTAATGATCTAAATTGAACCTTTTTCATTCGTGCGTAGTTTCTAAAGCTTAATTTGAATTGTTTGGTTAATAATTTGCTAGATTTGGTTGGTTTGGAGGCTTGTTCAAAGGCAAGGCCGTGATTGAATTTTGAGTGGATTTCGAAGCAAGGTAAGTGTTGGATTTAACCTTGATTTGAGGGAATTAGGAAACCTTGAGCTATGTGCTATGTGAAATCCATGTGTAGCGGCGTATATGCGAGGTGACGAGTGTATATACGCTGCCAAAATACTTGGCTTTCTCTCACGTAATTTCGCCCGCCCCTTTCATTTCCGTACCGGAGGGCAGCACCTCGAGGTGCATTTAGTTGTCTTACATGAGACTCAGGCTATTCCCCAGCAGCTCCTCTATGCTGTGGGTGTGGAGGGGGGGGGCAGTCAAGTAATTCGCTATCGAAAATTGATCCGCCGCCTATCTCATGCCATGCTTCTTCTTTCTCCGAATCGTTCTTGCTTTCAGTATTTCATTAATTGTTTCATTCCATGTCTTAACTGTTACATGCTTTAAATTCTTCCCTTGCCTTTACTTGCTACTTATCAATTATTATTCTAGTGTTTAAAATGTTAGATTCTCCCATGCTTCCATGTTTGACTGTTATTTGCCTTAATTGACTTACTTGCGCCCTTTAATTGTCATTTACTTGACTTGTCTTACTGCTTAATATTAATTATAGTGAATTCCCAATTTGGCACGAGACTTTCATTCTGGTTCTGCTCCATATTCGTTAATCATAGAGATTCTTGTGATTCGAGTTGTTAAATTGCTTGCACTCATTGATTTATTTATATTGATATGGTGTGATCAGGTTGCACGTTGCAACAGGTAGAACAAAGGTGGATTGATACGGTGAAATAAGGGTGAATTTATATTGATATGGTGGGATCAGATTCCGCGTCGCAACAAGTGAAATAAAGGTGGATTGATATGGTGAAATAAGGGTGATTACGATAGTGATTCTGCCTATATGGTGGGATCAGTTTGCGCTTTCCACAACATGTATTTATTCATTATTATTGATATATATATACATATATATATATATATATATATATATATATATATATATATATATATATATATATATATATATATATATATATATATATATATATATATATA
>MCJB01048230.1:23987-40167 GCA_002018475.1 Nicotiana obtusifolia | reverse complement strand
CATGGGATCGGGTGACACGCCGTCACGAGACATGACGTGGCTAGTCATGCTGTTTTCTTTCACTTCATGTTGTTTACTCGAGATATTTACATGTTTTATTGTTTCATTATGGATTGATGTATGCCTTATGTGTTTTCTTACCTTCAGTTGTTATTTATAATTATTACTCACTGAGTTGGAAGTACTCACATTACTCCCTGCACCCTGAGTGCAGATTCAGGCTTTATCAGTTCCGCTCCGAGACATTGATTATTACTGTCAGGGCGGCGATTCAGAGACTACGAGGTAGCTGTTGGCGTCCGCAGCCCCGTATCTCTTTTATCTTGTTGTTTCCACTATATTCAAACAATTGTGCCAAAAATATTGTAATAGTAATCTTATTATTAGGATTGTCATTAGTTGCTCATGACTTTGTGACACTCCGGTTCGGGCTGTAATCGGGATGGTTCACTATATTTTTCCGCAAATTACTGTTTTTAAACCGTACTTATATCATTTTCGTATTGTTTAACTGTTTGAATGAAGTTTAGTTTGAATTGGCTGGCCTTGTCTTCATGAGAGGCGCCATCACGATCATGGTTGGGATTTTGAGTCGTGACACACACACACACACATATATAGGTGTAATAATAAATTTAAATAGCTACTTCTATAGTAAGTTTGGTTCGATTTTTTCCATTAATTTTTTTTATTGAAACCAAAATCAAACCAAATTTAATTAATTTTTAAAATTCAAAACCAAACCAAACCTAAAAAGTATCGATTTTTTTGGTCGATTTGGATTGGTTTTTGATTTGGTTCGGTATTTCGGGTTTTTATGAATACCCCTGGTGGACAGTACTCCCTCCAGTCTATAATAAGTGACCATTTTACCTATGGCACACCCATTAAGGAAATACGAACTCCTAGAAAAAAAATGTATTTACTAAATTAACCTTAATTAATTATTACCTTGACACATTGGAATATCTAAATAAGGATAAATTTTTGGAAAAATAAAATTAATTCCTTCTTGATTATGTAAATGGACATTTATTTTGGACCAAAATAAAAAGATAAAATGGTCACTTATTGTGAACCGGAGGGAGTAAAACTTTTTATTTTACAATTCTATAGTTGGTATATTGGTTAAAAATATTATTAAGTACGGAAAATAGTTAATATTATCCCTATCGTTTGGAAATAGTTTGAGTTAATACTCCATTCACCTTTTGATCCAGAAATACCTCCAACGTTATTTCTGGTCTTAAAACTTTTCTCCAACTAACAACACAAGATGTGAGCCGCCACTTTTGATATGTTGGCAACATATTACTTGGCCATACGTCATTAGCTTAAAAAAATATACTTGCATCTTCTTCCTCCACCATCTTCACCACCCATTTTCTACCATAACTACAACAACTATCACAACCACCAACAATAACAATAACAACAAATCTAGTTTAATTCCATAAGTGCGTTTTGGTGAGGGTAGTGTGTACCAGACCTTACTCTACCTTGTGGAGGTAGAGAGGTTGTCAAGAGCAATATCCAGAGAAATGTTACAACCTCGAAAAATGAGGTTTAGTCACACCAACAGCCTTGTAACAGAGCTTTTAGTCATTTCCTAAAACTCGTTGGATTATAGATCTCAGGCCATATTCGAATTTTTTTGGTGAAATTTAACCTACAAAAAAGAAAATAACGAGTTGGAAGGAGAAGAGCAAAGAAAGGTGAGAAGAGGGGTGAAGCTGGAAGCAATGGTGGTTGACTAGAGTTTTTGTTGATCTAATGGTCTCCGACTAGTGGGTTTTTTGACATAGTAATGACCATGAGAGAGATGAGAGAGAGGAGGAGAGATGAGGAAGTAGGGAGCGGGGAGTGTTATGGTGGTCATTGGACTCCGACAGCGACGTCGGTGCAGAGAAAGCATTAAGCAGTAAGGGGTCGCTGTTTTTGCCAAATGAAGAGAGAAAAAAGAGTTTTAAATACTAGGATTTGTATTCCCTCTAAAAATATAATATGTAGTGTATGTAAATACAAAAGCGTAATATATATGGGGTCGCTAGAAATACTTTCCGGTTGGATTTTGGTTTGGCCGAAAACGATGTGGTGAATGGAGGAAGAAAATCCAAAGAATATTTTAAGCTAATGACTGGAGACCCAATAATATGTTGCCAATGCATTAAAAGTAACGCCTACTTATTGTGCCGTTAGTCAACGGGTTAATATTAAGCCCTGAAATAATGTTGAGAGTTACGAACCAAAAGATGAACGGAGAACCATTTATCTAACGATATCGATAATTTTAACCTTTTTCCGTTTTAACTAATACTTTTTGAAATAGAACAATATGTGATTATTTTTCGAACATCTATTTTTGAACTTCAAAGCCATGTTTATGTATTAAGTGGTATGAACAAATATGGTGGCTTTTGGACAAATTTTTATGAAACTCTTGTTACTCTTATTTTATTTAAGAAATTATAAAAACACATTTTAAAAATCATAGTTTCATATTATGCAAGATGAAATATATATTTTGAACATATAGTTTAAAATATATAGTTTAACCAATTAGTCTCATAATATATATACACACACACACACACACACATTTGAAAAGGATAATGCAACATGAAATAAGTTATATTTTGAGCATAACAATATAGAAGCGAAAAATAGGATAAACTTTTAGTAAAATAACTTATAAAAAAGAGTAAAAGTTACACAATTTTTTTTGTAAGCGTGTCAAAATTATAACAATTTAGCGAATATAAAGAAATATTATTTAAGATTATTTTTTAACATATAGTCACTTTATTAGTTTTCTACGTGAATACAAGTCATCAGTTGAAATTGTGGATTGTTGGTCTAGTTGTTTCAAACTTTTATCGGAGGTGAGGTTTGAAACTTGTCACGCCCTGAAATCGAGGTGGGACGTAATGACGTTCAACCTATCTTACCCGTTGAGCAATTCCAATTCTAACGAACTGAAAGGTACTACTGAGCAAGTTGAGCATATTAGAGTCTTATAATTCTTAAATAATATAAATATGAAAACAGTTAGTAACATAAGATGAATAGGAATTTAAAGATCTAAACCTTCTATGACAACTAATGAGCCTCTATCTGAAGAATTTGAGTACATAAGTCTTTGGGGCATTCTCCTAAAATAATATAAATGTATAATAACAACTAATGGTCTGAACAAAATATTGACATCAATAAAAAGAATTAACGGTTTCATTCCTCTCTAGCCACGTGCTAACGGTCTGAAGAGTAGGCTCACCACTGACTCTACTGAATTCCTCTCTAGCCACGTGCTTCATCACTTACAAACTTAATGCCTATCACATAATGTGACAGGCCCAAACGGGCTAAGCATCTCCAAGGATATCCATAAAGTCTCGTTGACAACTCCCTAAGCAGAGGACAAGACTAGCATGGACTACATATAAATATAATAAAATACAATAAGTAGAGTAGATAATTTACATAATAGAACTCAATAATCTAAAAACTGAAACTGATTTTGATAACTGAATTCAAACTAATAACTAAAAGTTGAAGCAGTAAGTTGAGTCTATATCTATAATTGAAGCTGAAGCTGAAAACTGATATCTAATAAGTCCTAAAATATCATACGAACTTAGTCAAGACTTTAAATCACGTCAAACAACGCTAAAATCACGAATCGCACATCAATTCAAGCCTAATGAACTTTTGAACTTCCATTCGATGCCGAAACCTATCAAATCACATCCGATTGACCCCAGATTTTGCACACAAGTCAAAAATGACACAACGGACCTACTCAAACTCTTAGAACCCCAAATCGAGCCCGGTAACCACAAAGTTCACTCTCGGTCAAACTTTCAAGTTTCCAATTTTTGCCATCTCAAGCCTAATTCAACTATGGACCTCCAAATCATTATCCCGACACGCTCCTATGTCCAAAATCACCCAACGTAGCTACACGAACCATCAAAACTCCATTTATGAGCCATTTACACACAAGTCAATATCCGGTCAACCATTTCAACTTAAGCTTTTAACCTTGAGACTAAGCATCTCAATTCATTCCGAAACCTCTCTAGACCCGAACCAACTGCCCTGGTAAGTCACATGAGAACAATTAAGCAGGGAATGAGCAGTAAATGGGGGAACAGGGCTACAACTCTCAAAACGACCGACCACGTTGTTACATCCTCCCCTTCTTAAACAAATATTCGTCCTTGAACGGGTCTTGAAACGTACCTGGAGTCTCAAATAGGCATGGATATCTGCTCCACATCTCTCGCTCGATCTCCCAAGTAGCCTCCTCAACTGGCTAACCTCTCCACTGCACCTTCACTGAAACCATGCCCTTTGACCTCAACTTTCGAATCTACCGATCCAAAATGGCTACCGGCTCCACATCATAAGTCAAATCACCTTCCAACTGAACCATGCTGAAATCCAAGACATAAGATGGATCGCCAACATACTTCTGGAGCATAGATACATGAAACACTGGATGCACACTCGACAAACTAGGTGGCAAAGCAAGCTTGTAAGCAACCTCTCCGATCCTCTGAAGCA
The DNA here is from genome assembly GCA_002018475.1 of Nicotiana obtusifolia. NCBI lineage: Eukaryota > Viridiplantae > Streptophyta > Magnoliopsida > Solanales > Solanaceae > Nicotiana > Nicotiana obtusifolia. Next base: position 35,601 of record MCJB01048230.1, on the reverse strand, counting down.
CCTCAAACGGTCCAATATACCGAGGGCTTAGCTTGCCTTCTTTCCGAACCTCATAACACCCTTCATGGGTGACACCTTGAGCAGTACCTTCTCCCCGACCATGAAAGTCACATTACGAACCTTCCGATCGGCGTAACTCTTCTGTCTAGACTGCGCCATGAGGAGCCGATCCTGAATCAATTTGACCTTGTCCAAAGCATCCTGAACCAAGTTAGTACCATGTAGCCTAGCCTCCCCCGGCTCAAACCAACTCACCGGAGATCGACATTGTTTCCCATACAAAGACTCATATGGAGCTATATGAATGCTCAATTGGTAGCTGTTTTTAGGCAAAGTCCGCAAGCAGCAGAAATTTATCCCAAGAACCTCCGAAATCTATGACACAAACGCGTAGCATATCCTCCAATATCTGAATAGTTTGCTCGGACTGCCCATCCTTCTGAGGGTGAAATGTTGTACTCAACTCAACCTATGTGCCCGACTCTCGCTGCACGGCCCTCCAAAACTACGATGTAAACTGCGTGGCCCGATCTGAAATGATGGACACTGGCGCACCGTGAAAGCGAACAATCTCACAGATGTAAATCTTAGCCAACCACTCTAATGAATAGGTAGTCCCAACTGGAATGAAGTGCGTGGACTTGGTCAGCCGATCCACGATCACCCAAATTGCATCGAACTTCCTCGAAGTCCGTGGGAGCCCAACTACAAAATCCATAGTGATATGCTCCCATTTTCACTCCGGAATCTCAAGCATCTGGAGCAATCCGCCCGGTCTCTAGTGCTCATACTTCACCTGCTGACAATTAAGGCACTGAGCTACAAACCCCACTATATTCTTCTTCATTATCCTCCACTAATAATGCTGCCTCAAATCCTGGTACATCTTCGCAGCACCCGGATGAATGGAATACCGCGAACCGTGGGCCTCCTCAAGAATCAACTCACGTAGCCCATCTACATTGGGCACACAAATCCGACCATGTATCCTCAAAACCCCATCATCCCCAATAGTAACATCCTTGGCATCACCGTGCTGAACCGTGTCCTTAAGGACAAGAAAATGGGGATCATCATAATGACGCTCTCTGATGTGATCATATAAGGAAGACCAAAAAACCACACAAGCTAGAACTCGACTGGGCTTCGAAACATCTAATCTCATGAACTGGTTGGCCAAGGACTGAACATCAACTACAAGCGGTCTCTCAACAACAGGAATGAGTGCAAGGCTGCCCATACTCACTGCCTTTCTACTCAAGGCATCGGTCACCACATTGGCCTTCCCAGGATGATCCAGGATAGTGATATCATAGTCCATTAGCAGCTCCAACCATCTCCACTGCCTCAAATTTAGATCCTTTTGTTTGAACAAGTGCCGGAGACTCCGATGATCTGTAAATACCTCACAAGACATGCCATAGAGATAGTGCCTCCAAATCTTCAATGCATGAACAATGGCATCCAACTCCAAATCATGAACAAGGTAGTTCTTCTCATGAGGCTTGAACTGATGTGAAGCATAAGCAATTACTCTACCCTCCTGCATCAAGACATACCCAATACCAATCGGAGAAGCATCACAATACACTGTATAAGAGCTTGAAGTTGAAGGTAGAACTAGAACTAGAGCTGTGGTCAAGGCAGTCTTGAGCTTCTGAAAGCTCCCCTCACACTCATCCGACCACCTGAAAGGAGCAGCCTTTTGGGTCAATTTGGTCAAAGGCAATGCAATACACGAGAAACCCCCCACAAAGCGACAATAATAACCGGCCAAGCCGAGAAAGCTCTGAATCTCCGTAGTTGAGGACGGTCTAGGCCAACTCTTAACCACCTCTATCTTCTTTGGATCCACCTTAATCCCCTTACTAGACACCACGTGCCCCAAGAACGCCACTGAACTAAGCGAAAACTCACACATGGAGAACTTGGCATAAAGCTTCTCCTCCCTCAGCCGCTGTAACACAATCCTCAAATACTGGGTATGCTCCTGATATCATCAATGAATACTATGACAAATGAGTCGAGATAAGGCTGAAATACACTATTCATCATATGCATGAATGCTGCTGGGGCGTTGGTCAGCCCAAAAGACATCACAATGAATTCATAATGACCATAACCGGTCCTGAATGCTGTCTTTAGAATATCGAAGTCCTGAATCTTCAACTGGTGATACCTAGACCTTAAATCAATCTTAGAGAACACCCTCGCTCCTTGAAGCTGGTCAAATAGATCATCAATACACGGCAAATGATACTTGTTCTTGATGTAAATTTTTTCAACTGCCTATAGTCGATGCACATCCGCATAGTGCCATTCTTCTTCTTCACAAATAGAACCGGTGCCCCCCAAGGTGACACGTTAGGCCTAATAAACCCCTTATCAAGAAGCGTCTGAAGCTGCTCTTTCAATTCCTTCAACTCAGCTGGTGCCATACAATACGGAGGAATAGAAATGGGTTGAGTGCCCATCACCAAGTCAATACCAAAGTCAATTTCCCTGTCGGGCGGAATGCCCGGCAGGTCTACAGGGTACACATCCGGAAAATCTCACACCACCGGAATAGAGTCAATAGTAGGAGTATCAACATCAACATCCCAAAAAAAGGCCAAATATGATAGACATCCCTTCCCAACCATCCATTGGACCTTCAAATAAGAAATCACTCTGCTGGGAACATAATCTAGAGAACCTCTCCACTCGATGCTTGGCAAACCAGGCATCCCCATGTCACGGTCTTAGTGTGACAATCCAGAATAGCATGACATGGAGACAACCAATCCATACGCAAGATCACGTCGACATCAATCATACTAAGCAATAAGAGATCAACTCTTGTCTCCAATCCCCCAATAATCACTACACATGACCGATATACACGGTCCACCACAATAGTATCGCCACTCGTGAGATACATGAACAGATGAAACTAAGGACTCACGGGGCGTATCCTGATAATGAGAAAAATAAGATGATACATATGAATAGGTGGAACCAGGGTCAAATAATACAGAAGCATCCCTGTGGCATACTGAGACAATACTTGTAATCACTGTGTCTGAAGCAACGACATCTGGCCTCGTAGGAATAATATAGAATCGGGCCTGTACGCCCCCTGATTGGCCTCCCCCTCTTGGGCGACCCCTAGGTGCCAGAGCCCGACCCGGATCTGGCTGGGCGGGTGGTGAAGTAACTAGTGCTGAAGTCGTAGCCTGACTCCTCTACTGAACTGGACCTCCCGTAAGACGGGGATAGGAACTCTTCACATGACCCAACTCTCCACACTCAAAACATCCCCTCTCAAAAAATGGTGGCAAATACTGAGGCGGACCACGAGAACCAGAATAACTACTAGAAGAACCTGGTGTAGACGAACCCTGAACTGAAGGTGCACGAGATGAACTCTGAGCTAGGAGGGCACTGAGGGATGACTGGCCCGGTCTAGCACTGTATGAACCATGACTGGATGATGCACCACGATGAACTAGACAAGCCATCTGAGCCGGCCTTTAAGGACGACCCCTGCTATGGTTGAACTACCCCTTAGAAGGAACACCGCTGAAACCACCCAAACCACAAGGCCTCTTGGCCTCCCTCGCCTCACGCTCCTGACTACGAACCAACTCTAGCGGCCGAGTAATGTCAACCACCTCGTTGAACGTAGCACCTGAGACACTCTCCCGAGTCATAACAAAATGGTACTGATAGTAGAGGCCTTCAATGAACCTCCTAATCCTCTCCCTCTCAGTGGGAACCAACCAAACTGCATGATGAGCCAACTCCAAAAACCTCATCTCGTACTGGGTCACAGACATGCCATCCTGATGCAGCTGCTCGAACTGCATGCACAGCTCCTCTCTGCGAGTCTGTGACACAAACTTCTCCAAGAAGAGAACGGAGAACTCATGCCAAGTAAGGGGTGCTGCACCGACCGGCCTGCGCCTCTCATAGGCCTCCCACCATATAAAGACAGCCCCAGTAAACTGAAAACTAGTAAACGAGACCCCACTGGTCTCCTGAATACCCGTCGTTTGAAGAATCCGCTGGCACCTATCCAAGAAGTCTAGGCATCCTCAGACTCAGGCCCATTGAAGGATGGAGGTTAAAGCCTCCCAAATCTCTCTAGTCTCCTCTGCTTATCATCAGTCATAACGGTCTGAGCAACTGCAACCAGCTGGGCTGGAAATACCCCCGGCATCTGGAGTCCCTACATCACCTGCTTTGGAGTATAGGCTGCGAGAGTCTGAGTACCTCCCCCGACTTGCGAAGTGGCAGGCACGATCTGAACAGAAACTGCTTGAGCAAGGCTAGTGCACACCGTTAAAATTTGAGCCAAAGCCTCCTGAAGGCCTGGAATCACAATGGGCACAGCTGGTGCTTGAGCTGACCCCCACTGGCTCCATTACCTCTGGAACCTGCTCCTGAGCTGGAGCAATTGGTGGATCTGCAGGAGCTGCTCTAGCTGCACCTCCGCCCCTACCGCGGCCCCTATAGCTAGGGCCTCTCGTGGCCCTAGCTGGTGGTACTGGTGGCTGTCCGTCCTGTCCGGTAGCATGTGTCCTCACCATCTATGAGAGAATAGAATAACAGAAGTTTAGTTACCAGAATTAACAAATCCGCACGACAAGAGTACAAGAATATGAAGTTTTCTAAGGGTTCGGCAGCCTCGAAGATAAGTACAGATATCCGCAAGATTCTACTAAACCTGCTCATGGCTCGGGAGACCTATGTAACCTAGGCTCTAATACCAACTTGTTTCGACCCAAAACTAATCCGTCGTGATGGGGCCTATCATGGTACTAGGTAGGCCGACTATTCAAATATTTCTAACACTTTAAATCTTGAAAGATACTAAAACAGTTTAAAAAAAAGAAAAGTTCTCTTAAAATAGGATAGGAAATCATAACTCATACATAAATTCTTCCCAAAACCGGGGTGTCACTGAGTACATGAGCATCTACATAAGGACATAGTCCAGTACACTATCTAGAAAGTAAACATTGAATAATAAACTGAAAGATAAGGGAGGAGAGTCAAGGTTTGCAAACGCCAAGCAGCTACCTCGATGATCTCCGAAGGTCTGGAACTCTGTAAATCAGCAACAGCAGTGACCGGAAGCACCTGAATCTGCACACGAGGTGCAGGGTGTAGTGTGAGTATAACCAACTCAATAAGTAACAAATCTAATCTTTGGACTGAAAGTAGTGACGAGTCCCATTATTGCAGTTCAATTTCAACATTTAACAGCACATGAAGTTACATAAAATATGACAGTGATATCTCAGAAATTCATAATTTAACAGGTAGAGGTGCAAGAATTTAGACATGCTTTCAGGATTTACAAAAAAACTTAACACATAACAGGGCAGATCGAGCCCAAATGCAAATAAATAAGGCAGATACAGCCCAAATGCAAATAAACAGGGCAGATCCAGCCCAAATGTAATAACTGCTAGCATTGCGCCCACTGTGGATGTGCAGATTTCGTAGGGGCCGATCCAGCCCAAGCGCTATAATAAGCCAAATCCTGGCATGGATCAATAAACCTACTGCGACGTGCAACCCGATCCCATAAATACCACTCACAATAGGCCCTCAGTCTCACTGGGTCAATAATCTCTCCAGTCTCTCGGATTCATCAGAATCATGATAATCATCCAACAAAAGGATGATATGATATAACAAGTAAAGACAACAGAGACCGAGACATAATATGCAAGTAATAACTGTGACTGAGTACAAATTGACAGATTAAGCAATTAGTTCAATAGTAAAGAACGAGCATTGTGGGTCCCAATAGTACCATCATATAGCCTAAGCAGGGTTTCTAACATGACTGACAGCTCAATAGATCTAACACATGGTGAAAATACGGGTAACAACAAGATTTAACAACTATTCAGTTCCATGGAATCGACCAAGTCACAATTCTTACGGTGCACCCTACATGCCCGTCACTTAGCACAACATCACCTCAACACCAATTACATAACATGAAATTCGGGGTCTCATACCCTCAGAACCAAGTTTAGAAGTGTTACTTACCTCAAGTTGTGCAAATTCCTACTCCAACAAGCCCTTGCCTCGCGAAATGGCCTCCAAATGCCTCAAATCTGGCCACAAATAGTTTGATACAGTCAACACGAGCTAAATGAATCAATTACATAAGAAAATACTAAGCTCTTAATCAAAAGGCAAAAAGTCAACTCAAAAGTCGGGCCCCAGGCTCATGTCTCAGAATCGGATAAAAGTCACAAAATCCGAACATCCGTTCAACCACAAGTCCACTCATACCAAAATTACTCAAATCCGATACCAAAATCTCAATCAAATCCCCAAAATTCGGCCTAAGAACTTTCCTCAATTTCCCCCCAATTTTCTAACTCAAAACACTAATTAAATGATGAAATCAAAGACATAAACATGGAATTTAACCAAAAATAAGTAAGAATCACTTTACCCTAATCACCTACTTGAAAATCTCTCCTAGAATCGCCTCCCATCGAGCGCCCAAAATCAAATTGTGAAATGAGTTCAATCCCTCGTTTTGAAATATTTATGTTTCTGCCTACGTATCCCTTCATCGCGATCGCAGGAATTCCTACGCGATCGCGAAGCATAATCTTAAGCTGCCAAACTCAGACCCTACGCGAACGCGGACAAGACCATGAAAACGCGATGCATTACCTCTCCAGACCCACGCAATTGCACCAACACCCACGCGTTCGCATAGAGCAGCGCGCATGACTAGCTCCTCTTCCTTTCCTCTTCGTGAACGCGACCTAGCCCACGCGTTCGCGATGCTCTGCCTATCCTAACCTACGCGATTGCATACCCAGCTCGCGAACGCGTAGAGCAAAATCCCAGCTGCCTCAACCAATCCTTCGCGATCGTGTTCCTACTCACGCGACCGCATAGGAGAAAACCAGAACTGGACACCAGAAATTCTTCAGCAACCTTCCATGTCCAAAATTGATCCGCTAACCATCCGAAATCCTCCCAAGGCCCCTGGGACCTCAACCAACCCTACCAAAAAGTCCTAAAATATTATACGAAGTTTGTCGAGACTTCAAATCACGTCAAACAATGCTAAAACCACAAATCGCGCATCAATTCAAGCCTAATGAAATTTTTAACTTCCAACTTCAACATTCGATGCCGAAATCTATCAAATCACGTGCGATTGACTCTAAATTTTGCACACAAGTCACAAATGACACAATGAACCTACTCAAATTCTCGTAACCCCAAATTGAGCCCGGTAACCACAAAGTCCACTCTCGGTCAAACTTCCAAATGTCTAAGTTTTGCCATTTCAAGCCTAATTCAATTACAGACCTCCAAATCACTATCCGAACACACTCCTAAGTCCAAAATACCCGACGGAGTTAACAAAACCATCAAAACTCCATTTCGAAGCCATTTACACATAAGTCAATTTCCGGTCGACCATTTCAACTTAATCTTTCAACCTTGAGACTAAGTGTCTCAATTCATTCCAAAACCCCTCCGAACCCGAACTAACTACCCCGGTAAGTCACATAACAGTAATTAAGTGGGGAATCAACAGTAAATGGGGGAATGATGCTACAACTTTCAAAACGACCGGCTGGATCGTTACAGTTGGCTACTTCTCCATTTCTAAATCTGAATCTGAATACACTAGACCCTCGTGGATAAAATGTCTACAATACAAAACTCACGCACACTAGGCCCTTGTGAATAAAGTATTTACTAGAGCAACTCACGTACACTAGGCCCTCGTAGATAGAGTGTTTACTAGACCATTCTCTCTTTTCTGAATATGAACTAAAAGTCTGAGCAGTACATGTAATTGCACGTAAACATGCAATCACAACACATCAAGAAACTAATTATTTTTCGTTCAAAATCTGAACTGAAGGTCTGAGCATTACAAATAACTTCATACAAGCAAATTATTGCTCATAAGCGAATAATTGCGACAAGCCATACTAGTTAATCTTTCTCTATCTTAGAGGCTTTTGCTTGTATACATATATAGTTTATTATGGAAGTAGGACAAGCAAACAAGCAATATACTATGCACATTCTAATCTTACCCCTGACTTAGGGAAGCAACCTTAATTCACCCCGAAACAATTGTCCGACCATTCCTTAATAGCTTGTTTGGATGATTGTCACATTTAAAATGTATTGTATTGTATCGTATTATTTGATAAATACAATGTTTGAATAGATTGTATCATTTGCCGTTGTTTCATGATATCACGCACCAATAATATGAAGAATAAACTTGTAATATTATTAAAAAAAATTATGATACGGGGTAAAATTATTTTATTAAAAGGTAGGCTAAATGATATAAAATTATTTAATAACAATGAAGGGTGAGATGAGAGAAAAAGGCAACCAAATCGGTCATTACATGAAGTAGCACATTTCGTCGTTACGTAACAACGAATTTAACAATACGATACAACAAAATTTAAGTAACAGTAAAAAAAAAATACCGTATTTAAAGTAACAATACGATACTATACAATAGGTAACAACCATCCGAACAAACTGTATAATCTCACGTAGCCAACTCTTTGGATCTACAATTTAAGTAGTTAAACCCGTTAATTTAAACTATTCATTCAACCCAATTTCTCAATCAAAGTATCATTTAGTCATTTTTGCGATTATGGTTACTTCTATCCTTAAACTCCATCGATCGTGTATTCCATAGTCATAATATATTATAATGATAATTTGATAGTAAAAGTAACATAAATTACCTTATTAAAGAAACCCTAGTTCTTTACTATTTGTGTTTTTGAAGATGATTTAAGGATTTCTAGATGAAATCCTGTTAGAATTTATTTTTGGAGCAATAATCTCACTATAATCGCGTTAAAGACTCACCTTGGGCATTGGGGAATGATTTTGGCTTAATATCTCGTTGAAAAGACGGAACTTTAGCTCCTTGGGGTGTGAAGAATGACAAGATCACGTCTTTAGACCTTCTATAGGCCTGAAGAAATCTGCTGGTCCGGTCCTACGGGCCTTTCTTGAAAGGCAAAATTTGGAATTCGTCTCGGTTCAACCATAGCCACGGTCGGCTGCCACGGTTTGTATTCTTGGTCACGGTTGGCTCGGGGGTCAAGTTACTCTTCTAACACCCTTTAGTAAATAAGTCTATAACTTTTTGAAGAAATATTGGAATGATGAATGTTCTAAAAACTACAATAAAAGATCTTTCAATTGATATATAGCTCATAGCTCAATATAAATTATAACCGTGTGAAGCTAGGGCACGTGCGACTATGCTTGCTTTCTTCTCGTAAATAATTCCAATTTGTTCCATAATATCTCTCACTTTTTCTAGTCATTTATACTACTTTCCAAACATGAGATTTAGGTGCTATACAAGTTCAAAATTCTTCAGACATTCCTTATGTCCAACTTAGTGCCCGAACGAGGATGAAATAGATAGCGAAAATTTTATGGGGCATTACATTGCAGCCCCTTTTCAATAATTAAAGCTCAAAAACTTAAAAATCAATAGAAACGCATATGGGGTTGGGGCTCAAACCCTGGACCTGCACGTACAAGTTATTGAAACGCCTAACTAATGGAGCAAGTGGCGCAGATCGATCAAGGGATGTGACATTACATTATCTATACGTCATTCTTTCTTTTTGTATATTATTTATATTTATATTTAATTAAATTTTCCGATGTTTATTTTAAATTTTAACTAACTTTTTCTTTCAAATTACTTTTCCTAAAAAACTTATTAAAATTTCAAAAATAATTTTATTAGTTTAAAGCCACCAGGAAAATTATAACACAATTCCTAAATCGTTTGCGATAAGAACAGGTAATGAGGTAAATTGAATGCAGATACGAAACGACAAGTACACCCATCTCCATCGTCACCCCACGTGTAATTTGTCCAAAACAAGCGGGAAGGAATCACCGGCTATGACGGTTACTCGTCCATTCATTTTCTTAATGAATTAAGGATTTTGTACATCGATGACAGTATTACCCCTGAATAACTCCATCACCCGACATGATCGTATTTGGAATCCGACAAGGATAGGAATACGTGGCTGTAAAGCACATTTATACCTCTCCTTCCTAGCCGGCCGTTAAAAAAAGAAAAAAAAGAAAAGAAAGAGGAACACAAGATTTAAGCAAAAAAGGAAACGAAAAAAATAATTCGGGTATCAAAAAGGAAACAAACAGGAGTCTGATTTGATTTGAATCTTGGAATCTCCGGCGATGGGACGGGCAGAGATGGTGGTGGGCCCGTCGGCGGCGGCGGTGGCATACCACCTGAAGAATGAGGCAATTAGTTGGTGGGAAGAGGTGAACAGATCTCGAGCTTGGCAAGACCGTATATTCCACGTCCTCGCTATCCTCTACGGCATTGTCTCCGCCGTTGCTCTTGTATTTCTCTCTTTCCCTCTCTGCTTTTTGAAATTCTGAATTTTGTGAATGTAATTTTACCGGAATTGGATGTTATTTGGTAAGTAAGCTGGCGCACACGCATACACACATATTATGGCAATTCGCAGATGTATGAAAAATCTGATAATTGTTTCGTGTTTGCTTGTCTATTAGTAGGTGGTAATTTACTAGACCTCTTTATTGTGAGTTTTGAATTGAATCTCCTGTGCATCATGTAACTTCAGAAATGAATCTGAATGTCAAGGGAATGAAATTACACGAGAGCTCTATGGAACTTTCAAATTTGAGGCATATTTGACTTGTGTTTGGCGGCACTTGCAACGAATATGGAAACTTGATAGTTATTAAAACAAAATTTGAAATTGTATACGGGGTAAAATCGAGCTCGATATTTGATCGAACTTCCGAACTCCCTGATTAGGCCAGGGTCGAAATATCTGTGATCGGGTGAAATCGAGCTCGAATATTGATCTGACGTCTAACACCATCAGCCAAGATCGGCACATGGTGATTATGATCGAACCCAAAGCTTTGTCAAAGTTAGCCATCGAAACCATCAGATTTGCCCTCGAGTTTATCGAAGGCGTAACCGTTCCTGTTTCTAACGGTCTCGAAGAAGCTTTGCCAACTCATCCGACAGGGGTCCGTAATTCTCGCCTTCAAACAATCATTATGGCAGAAATCACGGAACGAGTCAAAAAGGGACCAACAGTCAGCAAATCATGGACTTTTGCCTTTTATTAGAACAATAAGATAATATCTTAGGTTTTCCCTAATGTATAAAAGGGACTTAACAATTCATGAGAGATATTGTAACATATAGAGTGATAAGTAATACATTACCGTTATCCTCTAAATTCTTGTTTCTTTGCTATCTTGGTGTCAATAAAAGTGTATTCAACTCAAGGGTAGCTTGCTTTCCTAATATGAAATCATCCAATTTGTGTGGTTTGCAGTTAATTTATCGCTATTTATTTCAATTGCAATCTAATTTATTGCTTTGTATCAAGTTAATCCGCATATACTTTAAACCCCTTACAAATTCAATTGTTATCCGATTTTGAGGGTAAACAGAAACCGAAAAGGAAAGTTAGGTAAAACGTTTAATAAAGGATTGCATGGTTTTTCTCCCTGAAAGTTTTTAATTGTTTTTAGTTTTTTTTTTTGG
>MCJB01048230.1:2956-19740 GCA_002018475.1 Nicotiana obtusifolia | reverse complement strand
CCTCTACATGTTATTGTATCAGTCAAATATCCTTGATAGTAGAAAATACCCGACGTTTCTTTTTCATTCATCTTTAGGTGGGCAAATTGCTGAGTTACTAATGGTGCTATAGCATTGTTGCCGAATATATCACTGTGTTCATAAATGGTTCACCGCTAGAGTTTATCATTAATGGATGTCTAGCCTTTCAAGAATAAGTAAAGAAAAATAACATTTGGCTAGTGTTATCCTTGGCTAGAGTTTATCATTAATGGATGTCTAACCTTTCAAAAATAAGTAAAGAAAAATAACATTTGGCTAGTGTTATCCTTTCAAATAACTAGCAAGTTTATTTGTTAGAATTGCAAACTTTCTTAGTTACACTTTTTAGTGAAAGTTAAATTGTCTTTCATCAGCCCATATTTCTGGAAAATTCATATTCACGGATCTTCTCAGGCATGATATTTGTAGTTACATTCGACAGGTTCTATTTTACGGAGTTGGACATAACTTTAAGCAGTATCGTTGCTTGCTTCTGTCTGTATCCTGAATTCTAAGATCTAGGAAAAAGCGAATCTGACTCTTAAGATTCTTATTTTGGTTTCCGATATTGCATCTGAATCCACATATAAGCTAGTCATTATCCCCTCTCTTCTGCACAGTATTCTACCACTCCCCAAGTGTCAGTGATAGTAGATAATTACCCAGTGTGGCCACTATAACCCGGCTTTATCATTCATCTTTAGCAGGCCAAAATGCTTTCTTAGAAAATGGCGCTATAGCATTGTTGCCAAATGTGTCTGTGTTATTGTAAGTGGTTTGTAACGCTAGCTGAATGTTAGGATCATGAACTGTTTGCTTTTCCTGCATTTTCTAATATTTTTGGCTAGACTACTATTCTTTCAGTTGTTTCTTGTTAGAAAAAGGTGCTTATAGGTATAGCATGACCAAATGAGGAAGCCACAAAATTTCCTCTCTTCCTTTTTCTCGGTAAATATAGATGGATAGGTTACTTTTGTTATTCAAATGACTGCAAAATTATTGGGTTTAGTAGCTGGTAGAATAGACACTGAGCTGCCCATGCATAAAATATATGAACATTGGCACTATAAAAGTACAGCATATTGGCATTCCGTGGTATAGCGATATCTAATGGACCTAGAAGGGGAAGAAACGGTGAGCTAGAAGTTGAAGATGATGGATGATTGAAGAAAGTACAATCATCCCCTCTTGTGGTAGTTTTGGTGTTGTTGATTTAAGAACATTTCAAGATACAAACATGATGGAAAGTACTAAATAGCTAGGGATGTAAGAGGGTCACAAAAGAATAACTAAGGCCAAAAATGTGGTGGATTAAGTAATTTATCAGTCTGTTGATGGTCCATTTTTGCCTTTCAGCTGTGTTGGCGACTGTTGTCAGTTTGTCATACTTTTCACATAGTTAGATTCTCTTTCTTCCCTTTATATAGATAGCAAAGCATTGGGTGCAGAAAATAGGGATGCCTTGGAACTGAAGGTGACATGTGTATTCACAGCTGCAACATCATAGAATATATAATATTGTTTAGGCTTTAGATGCATATGACAAACATCTGAGGCAGATAAGCAGTATCTGCCTTGTTGGTTGGAAAAGTGGTTTTTGAACCTGATCTAGATGATTTTTATGTCATACATTTGGCTTTATTATTGCTTTTCCATTCTGCTGTCTAGAAATTTTTTCTGTGTTTATAATTTTCTTCGCTGAAGCCCGCTATTTAATCATACTTTGCACTTAAAGGCTCAGCATATCTTGGGGATTTTAGACACTTTTTGCCCTTTACTACACTGCTTTCTTAGCTTTTCACATCTTAATTTGTTTGAACTAACGCAAACAGCTGCATAGTATTGTTGAAACATGCTGTTAGAAAATAAAAATAGTTATTAAAATGATAAGATACTTCGATAAAGTGCTTTTGGTGCTCCTAAAGTGGATATCATATGCTTGTTTAGTTTGTGGATTGACCTTTGCTTTACTCTTACGTTTGAAGAATTGGGGTCCGTGAAACTTGTGTGTCGTTCATATTCATCCTTCAATATCACCTCACAATTTGCCTTGATCTTCTATCACTTCCTTCTAGGCTTTTCCTTATGTTACAGCGGTTTCCAGTAGAATCAAAAGGGAGACGCAAAAAGCTACAGGAGGTACATTATTAGTATCTTTGTTAGTATTTTTCTTTTTGGATGGTTGTTTCTTCTTATTTTAGGTATTTTGACTGCTTGTACATTTGGGCTTCTGCAGGTTGGCTATGTCACAACAATATGTTTTTCATGCTTCCTCATTAGATGCGTTATAGTAAGTCTGTATTCTTTGTGATATAAGCAATCTTTAACTGACTCATTGCTAGGTGAGAGCCCCATAAGTAGTTCAACCATGTTTGTCGGGTGTGAATGAAATCTATGTTTTGCTTTAGATGGTTTTTTTTTCTCTAGTACCGTCTTGATACAACAAATTAGTCTTAGTTGATATGCGTGCAAGCTGGCCCGAGCACCACCTTTTATAATAAAGTCTTGGCTGATGCATTATCTTTGTTTATAAAGGGCATGAAGCCAATGTGGTTCTTCTATATGGCTTAATTGTAAGTGTTTCTTTGCCACAGATGTGCTTCAATGCATTTAATAAAGCTGCAGATCTTGATGTTTTGGATCATCCAATTTTGAATTTGATATATTACCTGGTAAGCTCCATATCATTGAACTTTTGGAAGTACTTCTTTAGGTGTGCATATTGGTCGTTGTGCCATAATTAAAAAGAGAACTATTGACAGTCAGTATTCTGTATTTAATAATTGCCAAATCATGACTAACTTGGATAACTCACATGATATATCAGCTTGTGGCATCTTACGACCTGTTTTTATGTGCCAAGCTTCTTTTCTATTGTCTTTTGGTTTGGGGATAGGAGTTTCTTGCTTATATCATGAATTCAGATTTCTCTCTCTTGGTTGACATTTTGGTTTCATTGAAAATTGACTTCAATATTAAGGTTGTGGTGAAATATTTGAGACACAAGGAGCGGAAATCCTGTTCTGAAATTAAAGCATGGTTATTTCTTTCATTTGGTTTTGTGTCCTAGCTAAACCTTGGTTTGATCTAAATATCAAATTGTGAGTGCATTCTTGGATATGGTGCTTTTTACTTTGAGGTTGCCGGGTAGAAAGTGCATGAAAGCTGGAGTATACTTGTTTATATATTTGAGATTAAGGAAACTTCTTAAACTCTTTGCAGTTGGTGGAGATACTGCCTTCTTCACTTGTCCTTTTTATTTTGAGGAAGTTGCCTCCAAAGCGAGGGATCACACAGTACCACCCTATTCGCTAATATGCTAGAGGGTATTTAATGATGGAAATCAAGCTCCGGGATCAGGTATTGATACTTTTCTTACCTGGATATGATTGAAAGCAAGAAATACGAGAGGAGTGATCATGTAAATGGAGTGTGGTTCGTGATGGACAATGAAATGTCAGTTTGTCCTCACTTGGCAGATTGTGTAGTTCTGTTTGGTACTATTAGTTAAAGAAGGAATTGTGAAGCATGTTATGATTTTTAGTATATTATTCGTCTTTGTATGCGTCAGATTTCAATTGATTCATTTTTCCCCCTGAAATTTCATGGTTGTTTCCCAGCTCGGGTTCTGTAATCATTTGGCTCAATCTTAGATAGTGGTTGGTTTTACGTGATCACAAATACCGTCATTCTCCACCCTGGTTGCTTACTGTCCTAACTTTCCGATCCACAGCCGCATTGCGTCTCCCAAGTTTGGATACATTGGGTTGGTCTATTACTTACAGGATGTTGGCTACTATCATAGCATGATTAATACAGGATCTTTACCATCATAATAAGAAAATATGATTTTGTATGATTCATAGTAGTCGATGGTTTATTGATTCATCAAACGAGCAAAGATTTCATGGAACATACCTGAAACTGAAATGCTGCGCTCTGATCCATGAGTTTATGAGTAGTCGTGCTTGCTGATTTCTTGATGGTCAAGATGAGCAACCAAAATGGCTGGTTGAATGGATGGACCTATCTTCTTTTGTCCTTTGGAAGAGGACTGGTTGGTGGACTTGCAATTCTGCATTTCCAACATCTATTGCATGGCTCTGACCGTTAGTATCAAGTTGAGAATTTGCGGCTAATGATTTTGCCTAACTTTTGTCTTAAAGTTTGATAGCATTTGATTAGGAATGAGCGACTTTTCAAGCTTAGTTGTAATGAGGTCCATTTTTCAAAGGGAAAAGGTATAAACTTAACCCACAGTATGTGATTTGTCTAACATTTTACATTATAATTTCGTCCCACGTGATCTTTCCTTTAATGGCTGGCTAGCTTGGCTCTGGCATTTGCCACGATGGAGTCATGTAGAAAGATTAAAAATTCATTCTTACCCTGAAAACTATCAAATTAGTCTACATGCATTCACAAAAAGACTATATGTAGTAATTTGAAGCATGTCCTTCAACGATTAAAAGCTCCCAATGTATTTCTGAACAATTGAAAAAGTTCAAACATTCCTCTATGTGGCTTCAATGTATCAGCAGAATGAGACCATCTTTTTACCAGTAAAAATTGGGTGGGAGGCGATACGTGAAATGAAAAACAATATCTGGAACTCCTATGAATCAAAACGCAAACTATGGGTATTGAATCTACCCTAAATCTTGATTTTTTCGAGTCAGGCTCCAACTCGTAGCTGACCAATTCTTTAAACTACTGGTGTGAAGTATTAATTGACTAGCAAAGCGAACTCTTAATTTGATTAGGAAAGCATAAAAAGTTTATCTTTCCTAGAGCGATTTTTTTCTCCGATCAATTTGGATCCATGAATTTCAGGATGCAGCATTGAGAATCTCCAAAGTATTAGCCGCGTCTATGGTAAGGCATGATTAATCCCATCTATGATCGATGATTGCTTGTAAGAGTTGGCAATTGATTGTGCTCCAAATCGTGATAACAACGTGCATTATGCCAAACAATACCCAAAAACTTTAGTTATGGGGATCGCCTTCAGCTTGATATACTCTTTCCGCCACATCAATACACTCTTACCTGAATTACCAAATACATCATCTATGTTACATTTGATGTAACGATCCGATAGGTCGTTTCGAATATTAACTCCCCTTTTTTGTATTTCGATAGATCGATTTGATTATTTATGACTTGCGTGCGCGGTCCGCGTCGGTTTCCGGAAAGTTTAAATGTGAATTTTTAAAGAAAATGTCTTTGAAAATGGCTAGAATTGATCACGGTCAACGTTTTTGGTAAACGACCTCGGATCGTTGTTTTGACGATTCCGATAGGTTCGTAGGACTTGTATGCATGTTTGGTTGGGGTCCCGGGTGACCCGAGGCCATTTTGGCACTTTATGTGAAAAGTTAGAAAGTTGAGTTTTGAACTATATAAATCTTGAGTTTTGACGGTCGATTCTTGATTTTTAATGTTATTTTGACGATTTGAGCTTGCGAGCGAGTTTGTATAATGTTATTACACTTGTATGAATTTTTGTACTGGAGCCCGAGGGGCTCGAGTGAGTTTTGGATGGGTTGCAGATGTTTTTGTATAGCTGAGAGATTTCTGGTGTAGCTGAACTGCAGGTCTTGCATTTGCGATGACCTGTTCGCAAATGCAAGTTTCCCTTTTGCGAAGTCAGACTCGTATTTGCAATGCTGGGTAGGGGCAAGAAGACTTCGCATTTGCGAAGTCCTTGTCGCTTTTGCGATGTCGGAGGAGGGTTGGGCAGCTTCACAGTTGCGAAGCTATGTCTACTTTTGCGAGGGAGGTGGCCTTCAATATTGCGATTAAGTTGTTGCATTTTCAACTCCGGAGAATAGGGCACAACTTCGCTTTTGTGAAGCTAATTACGCTTTTGCGAAGCTAATTACGCTTTTGCGATGGTCCCAGGTTCGTATTTGCAATCATATTGTCACATTTGTGACATTAGATGAGCTCAGGCACCGATCACATTTGTGATAAGTGGTTTGCTTTTGCGAACATCACAATTGCGATATCTGCAGCTGGGTAAAAGTTAAGAATTTTGGGACTTAGCTCATTTTACAACATTTTTGAAACCTAGATTCCATAGAGGCGGTTTTTGGGGAGCAATTTCTTCCCAACTTCATAGGTTAGTAACTTTAACTTATTTTCATTCAATTTTCATTAATTTTTTCATGAATTTTCATGATTAAATCTAAGATTTCGTAAACTAGAAATTGGGGTTTTGGATGGAATGTAGGGATTTTGTAAAATTGATAGTTAGACCTCAAACTGAGGTCAGTTTTCGAAATAAATTGCATATTCGGGCTCGGGGGTGAATGGATAGTTGGGATTTGGTCTTAATTTCGGATTTCGACCATGTGAGCCCGGGTTGACTTTTTATTGACTCTTTAAATTATGTTAAAGATTGAACCTTTTTCATTCGAGGGTAGTTTCTAAAGCTTACTTTGACTTGTTTGAATAATAATTGACTAGATACAAGTGATTTGGAGGATTGTTCCGAAAGGAAAGCCATGCTGAATTGTTGACTTTGTTCTGGAAAAAGGTAACTATTGTGGTTAACCTTAATTTGAGAGAATTACGACTTGATTGGTCTATTTGCTACGTGATTTATATGTGGGGATAGTGTATATGCAAGGCGACAAGTGCATATGGGTTGTCATGGGTCCAAGCATGCGGGGTGTACCACTTTATTGTATGTTCTTAATTATACCATGTCTTCATTTATTCCATATTTTTACTTGTTATGCGCTCCTACTTGCTACATGTCTTTACTTGTTAAATACACGCCTTCACTTGTTACATGTCTCTATTTGCTACATGCTTTCACTTATTCATGCCTTTATTTGTTGTCTGTCTTTACTTGTTTTATGCTCTCATGTGCTATTAGGCAGATGCTTCTACAATTTTATGATTTTACTTGTCTTATTTCCTTTACTTATTTTTTGTTTCACTCTACTATGTTATATTAGATTGATTTAGAGAATTATGCGTTTTGGTTCCCTTTTACGTTATGTTGTGAGATTCTTTTGGTTGTTACTGGTATATGTGAATCGGATTATACGTCGTAATAATATTATTATCATATATGTGGATCAGGTTGCACATCATTACATTATTATATATACGCCACAACAGTATTATTATATATATGATGATCGGGTTGCACGCCGCAACAGAAAGGATGTATTGTGGTTAGTCTTGGTTATTAGATTTTGCTACCCTGTTGTATTGTAGGAATGTGAAGTGGTGATATTTTGGGGCCCTCTGTCATTTATTTTCTAGTACTGTTTATTATGTAGTTAGTCGTTTCTCTATCTCGTTATTGCTTCTCTGCCTATTACTCGTATAGGTTCATAGTGAGTGTCTTGTCATAGCCTCGTCACTACTTCGTCGAGGTTAGGCTCGATACTTACTGAGTATATGGGGTCGGTTGTACTCATATTGCACCTCTATAATTCTTCTTCAGATCTCGGTATTGGTCCCAAAAACGTTCAAAGGTGATAGCTCGGACCCTTTCTTCCAAGAGACTTGAGGTAGTGCTGCTTGGCGATCGCAGACCCTAGATTCCCATTCCTACTTTTATCTACTGTTTATTATTCCATACAACATTGTATTTTTATTTCAGACTTGTATTTAGCATTATTAGTGGCTCTTGTACTTGTGACACAAGTTTATGGGGATAGTCTTAGACAGCGATGGTTATGAATTTATTATAATTTCACAAGATTTTACTTTTATTTCTTACTATTGTGTTTCTAAATTGTTAAACTGCTTTAATTGTTTGGTTAATGTTGGCTTGCCTAGCAAGCAAATATTAGACGCCATCACAGCCCCATGGTTGAGATTTTGGGTCATGACAAGTTGGTGTCAGAGCCCTAGGTTGCATAGGTCTCACGAGTCATGAGCAAGCTTGGTAGAGTCTTGAGGATTGATACAGAGACGTCTGTACTTATCTTCTAGAGGCTATAAGACTTTAGGAAACTGCACTTTCTTTCTTTCTCTATCATGCAACTTTGTTCTATCATGAAGTTTGAATCTTTCTTCTCTTATGCTCTCACAGATTGTGAGGACATATACATAGGACCGGCTCAAGTTTCAGAGGGGGTTCATTGCTACCCCAGTACTTTAGGACGCCTTACTCTACATGTTTGGTCTCATGGAGAGTATGGCTCAAGCCAGTGTGTTTCCTGTGGCACTAGTTGTTTCTTAGGCCGGGGGAGGAGTTCACGCTCCCGCTACTCATACTGCGGTGCTGATGGATCATGGTTACTAGACCCTAGGAGTTCTACCAGTTAAGATGAGATGAAGAGGTTGGATAGGTTCACCAAGTTGTTTCCCCTTCACTTTAGTGGTGCACCTTCAGAGAATGCCCATGACTTCTTAGACCATTGCTATGAGATTTTGCGCAACATAGGGATAGTGGTGTCCAACAAAGTTGATTTCACTGTCTTTCATAAGCATGGTTCTACTAAGAGGTGGTGGCAGGTGTACGAGTAGGGCATGCCAGCGGGATCACCTCCTCTCACATGGGCTTAGTTTTCGCAGTTGTTCTTGGAAAAGTTTATACCCTTCACTCAGATAGAGAAATTGGGCAGTCAGTTCGAGAGCCTACAACATGTAGTATGATCGTTACTCAGTATGAGACTAGATTTGTGGATATGTCTCGCCATATAGCTATCCCACTCCCTACCGAGAGGCAGAAGGTGTGTTCATAGAGGGTCTTACATATGACATCAAACTTCAGATGGCTAGAGAGGTCGAGACTGAAATTTCTTTTACTCAGGTAGTGGAAAGCTCTAGGAGGATTGAGCGCATTAGAGACCAGGCGAGAAAGACGAGCTGTGATAAGAGGCCCCGTCAATTTGGAGGATTCAGTGGTGCCTCATCTGGAGGCAGGAGTTCCTTTGGTAGAGGCCATCTTATTAGGCTGATACAGTCGCCCAACGAGTCACACATGGTACTTCAGGCACTCGTAGTGCTTATGGACCTTGATCCAAGCAGCTAGCATTCAGTTCACCTCCAGCTCCTATTAGTGCACCACCGATTCAGAGCTATTACAATGGTTATTTTGGCCGTCACGGTCAGTCTCAGATTCAGCAGCCACATCAGCAGAGAGGATGCTTTAAGTGTGGAGATATGGGTCATATCAGGAAATATTGTTCCAAGATGCAGGGCAGAATGACACAACAGGGTACTCGTGCTATAATTTCGGTACCGATTGCTCCACCACTCCCTCAGCCAGCTAGAGACGGGGGTCAGGTAGCCCGAGGTGGAGGCCAGTTAGTTAGAGGTGGAGTCTAGTCAGTGAGAGGTTGTATCAGAGGTGGAGGACAGGTTGGTAGGGTTCATCCTTGTTATGCAGTTTTAGGTCGTTCGGAGGTGGAGTCATCCGATGTAGTTATTACAGGTATTATCTTGGTCTGTCATAGAGATGCTTCTGTGTTGTTTGATCCGGGTTCTACATATTCGTATATGTCTTTATTTTGCTTTGCATTGGAGTATGCCTTGTGATTTTCTTGATGTTCCTATTTCTATGTTTATACTAGTGGGAGATTCTATAGTAGTTGATCGAGTGTACAGGTCTTGTGTTGTTACTGTTAATGGATTTGATACTGTAGTTGATCTTTTGTTGTTGAATATGGTGAAATCTGAACTCATTCTTAGTATGGATTGGTTTTCCCTATATCATGCTATCTTGGATTATCATTGCTAAGACTGTGATTTTAGCCATGCTGGGGTTGCCTTGATTAGAGTGAAGAGGGAATCTCAATCATTCCACTAGCAGGGTGGTTTCATATTTGAAGGTTCGGTGCATGGTTGAGAAGGGGTGTTTAGCATACTTGGCTTATATGCGAGATTCTAATACGGAGGTTCCTTCTATGGATTTGATACCGGTTGCGAGTAAGTTTCTAGAGGTATTTCCTACATTTGTCAGGTATGCTATCCGACAGGGGTATTGACTTTTGCATTGATTTGGTTCTGGGCACTCAGCATATTTCTATCCATCGTACCATATGGATCCAGTTGAGTTGAAAGAATTGAATGATCAATTGCAGGATTTACTTGACAAGGGAATCACTAGACGTAGTGTTTTGCCTTGGGGTGCGCCGATGTTGTTTTGTTGTGAAAACGGATGGATCGATGAGGATGTGCATAGATTATTGGCAGTTGAACAAAGTTACCATTAAGAAAAAGTATCCGTGGCCTAGGATTGATGATTTATTTGATCAGCTTCAGGGTGCCAAGGTATTTTCCAAGATAGATTTGAGATCTGGCTACCATCAGGTGAAGATTATGGCATCGGATGTCCCTAAGATAACTTTTAGGACTCGATATGGTCACTACGAGTTCCCAGTGATGTCATTTAGTTTGACGATTTGTAACGACCTGGCCGGTC
Source organism: Nicotiana obtusifolia (assembly GCA_002018475.1). Taxonomy (NCBI): domain Eukaryota; kingdom Viridiplantae; phylum Streptophyta; class Magnoliopsida; order Solanales; family Solanaceae; genus Nicotiana; species Nicotiana obtusifolia. The sequence continues at coordinate 9,323 of MCJB01048230.1, read as the reverse complement.
GTTTCGACAGTTGTAGTCTCGTTCCTCCATTTACTGCTCCTTTTGTGTTTTATTATAACTGTTATGTGACTTATCGGGTTAGTCGGTTCGGGTCCGGAGGGATTTCGGAATGAATTGAGACACTTAGTCTCAGAGTTGGAAGCTTAAGTTGAAATGGTTGACCGGATGTTGACCTATGTGTAAACAATTCTGGAATGGAGATGGTTCTGTTAGCTCCGTTGGGTGATTTTGGACTTAGGAGCTTGTCTAGATTGTGATTTTGAGGCCCATAGTTAAATTAGGCTTGAAATGGCGAAAGTTGGATTTTTGGAAAGTTTGACAAGGAGTGGACTTTTTTCATATTGGGGTCAGATTGTAGTTCCGGAAGTTGGAGTAGGTCCGTGGCGTCATTTGTGACTTTTGTGTAAAATTTAGGGTCAATTGGATGTGATTTGATAGGTTTCATCGTCGTTTGTAGATATTGGAAATTCCTTAGTTCATTAGGCTTGAATCTATGTGCGATTCGTGTTTTTGATGTTGTTTGAGGTGATTTGAGGGCTCGACTAAGTTCGTATGATGTTTTGGTACTTGATGGTATGTTTGGTTGAGGTCCCGGGGGCCTGGGGTTGATTCCGAGATGTTAACGGATCAAGAACTGGAGTTGTGAGGTTGCTGAAGCCGTAGCCCTTCTGGTGTGATCGCACCTGCGAGGGTCTCGGCCACAGGTGCAATGCCACGGGTGCGACAGGTGGTGTGCAGGTGCGGAGTTGGAGGATGTCAGTAGAGGTCGTATGTGCGATGGGATTTTTGCACCTGCGATTGCGTAGATGCAATGTAAGGGTCGCAGAAGCAGGGAGTGAAGGAGTTGAGGGGCCAGGGGTTTTCCGCAGGAGCGGACGAGTAGGCGCAGAAGCACTTCCGCAAAAGCGGATATTTGTGTGTAGGTGCGATGGCTGGGAAGTTAAGTGACCGCCGATGCAGAGATTTCACCGCAAAAGTGGAACCGCAAAAGCAGATTTTGGACCGCAGATGCGGTTTGAGTGGGCAGAACATATAAATTCAAGGGTTCGCGATTTTTCTTCATTTTGGACATTGTGAGCTCGGTCTAAGGCGATTTTTGAGAGGGTTTTTGAGGAGATTCTTAAGGTAAGTTCCTTGTATTCATTTTTATTCAATAATCTTGTTTCCCATTGATTTTCCCACCTAGATTGTGTGGTATTGAGGTGAAATTGGGGGGTTTGAGGCTAGGGATTTGGAGAGTTGATTTTAGGGATTTGGGTGACGATTTGGTGCTGGATTTTGATAAAAATTGTATGGTTGGACTCGTGGTTGAATGGGCTTTCGGGTTTTGTGACTTTTGTCGGACTTCGAGACGTGAGCCCGGGTGCTAGCTTTGAGCTGATTTCAGATTTTTGCTTAATGACTTCATAATTTTTAGTGAAATTGATTCCTTTAGCTCATGTTGATTGTATCGAATTGTTTGTGGCTAGATTCGAGGCGTTCAGAGGCTGATTTGCATGGAAAAGGCGTATTGGAGTAGAGATTTGCTCGGATTGAGGTAAGTAACAGTTCTAAATCTGGTTGTGAGGGTATGAAACCCCGTATTACGTGTCTTGTGAATGGGTTGGAGGTGCCGCACATGCTAGGTGACGGGCATGTGGGCATTTACCGTCGAAATTGTGACTTGGTCCATTCCATGGAATTGTGAAGTTGAATAATCTGTTGTTAGCCATATGCTCTTCAAGTGTTATAGAAATTTGACTGCAAATCATGTTAGAAATCATGTTTAGACTTAAATGTTGGTACTGTAGTGACCCGCAGAGTTCGTGTACTTGTTGAATTATTTGCTAATTACTGTCTTGTACTCAGTCACGATTTTACTTGCGTATCATATCTCATTCTCTTCGTGTTTTCTTGTTGATAAATTAACTCGTTTATGTTTGGGCTGATTTTTATGATTTCTGAGAGCCCGAGAGACTGGAGAGGTTGGTGACTGAGTTAGGCCTGAGTGCCGAGCGATGAGCGATGAGCGATATGTATATATATGTGGATCAAGTTGCACACCGCAACGAGCCTTAGGGTTGTATATATGTGGATCGGGTTACGTGCCGCAACGAGCCTTATGGCTATATATATATTTATGGGATTGGGCTGCACGCCGCAGCGATATAGCGCTTGGGCTGAAGGATCCCCTTCGGAGTCTGTACACAGCCCCAACGATCGCAGGTACCTATTGAGTACGAGTATTGAGTGCCGAGTTCCGAGTTATTGGGAAAGATTGAGTGACTGTTGCTCTGAGAGGATGCTTTTGATTTCATTATTGTTGCACTTAGCTGCCATATATCACTGTCTGGAAATTTTTTGAAAGATGTTATATTCTGTTTTGCTTGGATTGATATGAAATAACGGATTTGGCCTAAATTGTCGAACTCGAAAGCATGCGTTTTTTTTTTCCTATGTTGGTTGTAATCACGCTACACCCTGCACTTCGTGTGCAGATCCAGGTGTTTCCAGACACAGTGGGTGTTGATTCACTGCGCAATTGACCCTTCGGAGACTCGAGGTAGCTGCCCTGCGTTTTCGTAGACCTTGTTTCTCCTTCCTTATCCTTCCACTTGTTGTCTTTAGTTTTGGATTTTGATAGACAATATTTTTCTCATACTTGTGATATTTAGATGCTCATGTACTCAGTGACACCTCAATGTTGGGAGTTTTTGCGTTGTGCTTTGGATGTTCTATCCTGTTTATGAGAGGTTTTCACTGTTTAAACTTCTTAAAAACCCATTTCGATATAAATTGTTGGAATTGATTCGTAAATGTCGGCTTGCCTAGTACCACATTAGGCGCCATCACGACAGGCTAGTTTTGGGTCGTGACACTAATACCCCAGCAGCCTTCATGGATTTGATGAACCGAGTGTTAAGCCTTATTTAGATTCCTACATGATTGTCTTCTTTGATGACATTCTGGTTTACTCTCGCAGTAGAGAGGAGCATGAGCAGCACATATGGATTGTGCTTCAGACTTTGAAGGATCATCAAATATATGCCAAATTTTCGAAGTGTGAGTTCTGTTTGGACTTAGTCGCCTTTTTGGATAATGTTGTATCTTTCGAGGGTATCAAGGTGGATCCTCATAACATTGACGTAGTTTAGAACTGGCCTAGACCTACTTTAGCTATAGATATTCGGAGCTTCTTGGGTTGGGCGGGTTATTGTCGCGCCCTGTTTTCTCGCGAAAGTGGGTTGCGACATGTGAAAACCAATTTAAAAGAGAAGAGTCGCCACCTAATGATTTTGAGGTGCGTTAGGGCACCTATCTGCAAGTAACTATATTTTAACTAGTCCGTGTCACCAAAGATCGGGTAAGGGCTCAAATTAGCTAGAAGAGAAGATGTTAGGCACTCTTCGAGGTCCACAACTGTGGGTCCGGACCGAAGTTTACACTATGCGAATTATAAATTATAACTGTCCTATGTGATCATATAAGCGAGGGAAGACAAAATTTGAAGGTTTTATTCTGAACAAGTGTAAGGAAAATCGAAGAACAATTAAACTATATAAATAATCAGTACAAGTCTTTAGAGGTTATACAGTACAACTTGATTAATCTATATTTGATGAACAATAAACATATAAAAGAAGGGGGGAGGGGTCCTAAGTTTTTTAGCCTAAAGGATTACCCCGTGCAACATAAATAATACTTCGCAACTCCCTTAGGGTAGGGGTTGTTCATATTATTCAGCGGGTATAGATTATCATCTCCTGCTACCCGATTAATATGTTAAAGTTGTTTAGCTAAAGGAGCTCTAATTCAATTCTAGGTCGTGTCCTATGCGTGCACTACCCGTCCCATGCCTATGGTCCAGGAGTCTTTGGACCTGCTATTAGGTGGTTCTAGACTCTACTTAGGATGCTCAAAAATGATAAAACTAGCGCACACTCAAAACATACAGGACTTCACATAAAGACAATAAAAGGCTCAAGTTAACCTCCACACATAAACAGCAAATGCACGCGGCAGATTAGGCAGTAGACAATGTTTAGAATTAAGACGCATTAGAGTCGTTAAGTCCTATAGACATGGTTTCTATGTGATTATGATTTCCAGTATCGTACAAGCAATACTGCAGCTTTAGACTAATGTATAGGCAGATTAAAGGCATTGCAGTTCCTATAGGCATGATCTCTAATTGTTTGCATGATGAGACGACACACTGCTTGAAAGCTCAAGATTAACAGCGCTGATTTTTATAAACATACTATCTAAGACGAATAAAAGTATCCAATGGGCAGGCAGGATTATTAATAGTTGACAATTGAAATTCATTTAATAATACTTTATCCATATAGGCATGTCATCTAACTGTGGAAATACAATGAAGCAACAAAAGTAATTGATTAGTTGATTAAGATCCTATAGTCATGACATCCGGATGAGCAGTGTACTAAAAGCAATAGAAGTGGTTGACCAATTGATTAGTTGGAGTCCTATAGGCATGGTATTTAGATTAACAAAGCATATTTTATTACATCCTATAGGCATGCTATCTAAATGTGCATAGTAGTAAACATAGAAACAAGTATGGTAAATACTTGGACTAACATGCTTGAACGGTGTACAAGTGAAGTGTGCATGATCCCTATAGGCATGATTTCTATGAGTGTGTAGAATAGGAGCACGTCAAACGAATAGCAACCAAGGCAATTGAATCCTATAGGCAAGTTTTCTACCCGTTCATGCGAGAATCAGAATACCCCAACCCCTTTTCACTAATCTCCCCATCCTTTGTTTACAAATTATTACATAACCAAAGATAAAAGAAGAAACAGGCTCAAATATTACAGAATCGAGATGTTTACAGGCCCAAAAAATAGAGAAGACTCAAGAAGAGCAAACCCAGCACTGCCTGGGCCTTAAATAGACTTCTTCACTCGAATAGCAAGCCCAGATACAAACATTTCCCAAAACAGGAGAGTATGCCTGTTTGCACAGCCCAAAGCCATACATGGACTCATATCCAGCCCAATAGTTACAATATTGAACAATTTACCAAATAAATTAATGGACCACATGTGGAAATCAACCAAACAGTTCTAAAGCAACACCTTATAGAGACAAAGTTGCATGACATTAAGCAGGATTCGTAAACACATTGGCATTTTAGAAGAAAGAGTGACAATATTGATCAAACAAAGAACATGGAACTAGGAGAGTCAATAGACTCAATTTGCAATATGGTAAATGCACCATAGGTTAAATCATTAAGCAGGCGACAACATGCTAAGGATAGTCATAACACTAGGAGAGTTAAGGAGACATGCCACTTTGGATTAACAGGGTAAACATATTAAACACATATGAGGTGAACATGATAGGCTTCCCAGAGTGAATTCAGAATAGAGAATTAGCCATACAAAGATTTAAAAACTTAGGGGTCTAAGTCATAGGGGGTCAGACAGGGTCATAGTTAGGAGATGACAATTATACATGACGAATAGGTAAGCAAGCAATCAACGAGAGACCTAATAATGCTGAGTATAACATAAAGTTCTCAAAGTCTAAAGGTATCATGGCTGGAAGACATATTATCTTAAGGTGAAATATAACAGGCAGACTCAGAGCTTAAGCAAGTCGACTATGCATGATCATGGAATCTAGATGTATTAGGATTCAACTAGAAGCATAAATGATACCAAAGAATACAGGATTGACCAAACACCAAAGATAAAGCAACAGGTTTGGTTAAAGCATTACGACAACAGATATGGTTCATGTAAGCAGGTAAGAACAAAGTTCACATAAAGGAATTATCAGTAGAAATTCATTAAGGTAAACATCAGAACATCAAAGTAAACTTAAAGGTACACAGTCATTCAAGCTGAACATATTGGAGTTTTAAAAATCTAGGCAGGTTGTGACACTCGAAGACTCAAAATTGCAGAATAGCTACAAAGCAAGTGAAATTGCCAATGATAATAACATAATATTAGATTCATATTAGCTCAAACAACATGGGTATTAGAAGCACTAGAAACAAGCAAAGAGGATAGAATTGAAAAGGGCGAGACACTTTCCAGTCTGCGGATTCAACAGACAAATAGAAGAGAAAACTAAGTGTCAACTACACCTTCGAATATCAGCAGCAAAGAGAACAACCAAAAGACCCAAATCCTAGTGCGTCAGAGTTTACAGGAGCCTCAAATGAGCCTTGACCAGTGCTCACACTAGGGAGATCGATAGAGAGGGTTCCAGTGGCCTTGGCTTTCAGTCAGCCAAGAGCCAAGAGTGCAGAAAGTATAGAAGAATGAGAGCTGAGAGAACAGTAGTGATAACAATAGTTAAGTAATCAATCCTTGAAGCCTTAGAGGGGAAAGGTAAGGGGGGG
>MCJB01048229.1:31324-49246 GCA_002018475.1 Nicotiana obtusifolia | reverse complement strand
AGCCTCGTCTATCTGTCTGCCTGGATCTGCAGCACGACATGCAGCGTCCACAAATAAAGGACGTCAGTACGGATAATGTACTGAGTATGTAAAACAGGAAACATAATGTAAGAACAATAATAAGCATCAGGATAAGAGACATACAACATGTACCATCTGAATGCCTCTGAGGGCGATTAACCATGTCATGCCTGACATGCATATGCATATACATATATTTACATCCTTTTGAAAATCATCATATACATATATACGCCTCTGTGGGCCTCATCATCATCTCATACATATGCCTCTGTGGGCCTCCTCATTATCATACCCAACTGATCAGTGGTTGCACAATAGGTGCCATACCCGGCCGACTATAGCGCGGCTTGGTAGAGTAAAATAGATAATGCATGCTGGACTCATAAGAGTCATACTACCATGGTGAATTAATAACATATCAATCCTCCCATAAGAGGGGAAACAATATACGTACTGCTACCTTCTAAGAGTAGAGTATCTTTGGGGTTCGTTCATTGCATTGTGTACAGTCAGAGTCATGCAAAAGAAGGAAAAGGATAGTCTCACATACCTTGCAATACTTTCCAATCTCAAGCTATGAAACTTCCACGACTTCTTAGTCTACAATAAGAGAAATGATACTACCGTTATCGTTCAGGCGTCGCAACTATTATGTATCGACTGTAACCTATTTTGCAATAAAACGGACAGCACCTCCCCTATATATATGACTTCACACAAGTCCAAACAGTCACCAAACAGCAAAACAACATCAATAAGAATCATATTGAGCCTCCCAAAACAGTCCACGCACAAACCAATCACTTCATACGTACAATGGCCACTATAGTCGTGTCAAACGATCCGGAAATGGTATGAACAACTATCAGGCCACAACCCTAAACATATATGGTGTTTCTCCACAACCTTCCTCATCCAAAACTCCACAAATCAGTAGTATAACACGCAGCTTTACAGCAACACAAAACAGTTCACAAAACAGTTCGCTACAATGCATACTATGTTCCGGCTTTATCACCGTCCTGTGAGTTCTTACACACATAGAACGACTTACCAAGAATTAACAGTAGAAAAAATGTATTAAATAGATTAGTAAACTCACCTTGCTTGTTATATAACTCAGCCCTTGCTTTGGTTCCTCAAACTCTAGGGTTTACCTTCAACTAGAACTTGAAAGAAGGGAAAAATTGATTAGGGTTTGTATGGGATTATTTTGGGGAGGGGTTGCAGGGTTTCTTTTAGGTTTTGAAGCTGTGAAATAATAGTGATTTATCTGGATTTAGAAGCTTTTAAAACCCCTCTCTTAACCGACTTTGGGCTTTTAAATTTTTGCCCTTAACTTTTGGCAAGTAGGTGATGCACCTACTTGTCACCTACCAGCCTGCGCAGTTCTACGGAAATACAATTATCTCAATACTCCGAGATCGTATTGACAAACGGTTTGAAGCATTGGAAACTAGACTCATAGATCTTTAATTTGGTAGATAGATCACCCCGTAATTCCTTGTAAATTGGGAGAAAAGCTCAGAAACATTTGACCTATCGTTTAAGTAGAATTGTGAACCTAAGTTAGGACAACTTTTGTCGACTTTTGTTTCATAACTCTTCTGACTTCAAGACTTATGAAACGGATATCATATCATCCAAATAACTTAAAACATGAACTCTTGGTGATGTTAACCACCTCTCGATTTTTCCCAAAAACGCGAGTTACATCCTTAACTCGTTTATACTCTAATACTTGTTAACCACCCTTATACACCTTTGCATCGTTTAAAACCAATAGGACTAAACTCTTATTGTCTCAAAGGTATTTCTCTCCTCGAACCTAGGTAGACTATCTTACGGTGTAATCTAACACGTACAAATATGGGTTATAACATGTGAGATCAAATACGCAAGAAGTCAAACTTGATCAACTCTTCCAACACTAAGCTTCTAAAATGTGAATCACTCTAACAAACCAATCCCAAACCACTCGAAAACCAAAACCAACGACACACGCAAGTCATAATATACCATATGAAGCTATTCATGCCATCAAACAACCGAACTGGATGAAAATTCTCAGAATAACCAGTTGGGTCATTACATTCTCCCCCACTTAAACTTATGTTCGTCCTTGAACGTGCCAGGAATCGTACCAAGTCCACCAAATCACCGAATAACCTCCTCGTGCACATACCCATGGGTGATCCCACGTCACCCCATGTCACGATCCAAAATCCCAATCTGTCGTGATGGCACCTAACAAACTTGCTAGGCAAGCCGAACATAACAGTAAAGAACCAAAATAATGAAAATATATAGAAATAGTAGAAGTATGAAATCTCAATGTAAAAACAATACCGCTAATACAAGATAAATCCCCTAGAAACTGGTGAATTTGGAGTCATGAGCTCTACAACGAATACAAGTCTGGAAACCATATAACAATATTGTCTGAATTGAAAACAACAGCACATAAGAAAAGTTAACCCAGGACTGCGAGGGGAAAATGCAGCTCTACCTCATCTCTTGACACTAAGCTCAACAAGCAAAGCTACTACTAATAACTGGTACTAACACCTGATCTGCAAAATTAAGTGCAGAGTGTAATATGAGTACAACTGACCCAATATACTCAATAAGTGTCATAACTAACCTCGGCGAGGTAAACGAAGCATGAATTATACACGATACCTACTATAACCTGTACAGTTTCATCAAATTAACAAGTACAAAATAATGATGTAATCAGGTCATAAAGCACATAAAGAACCCTTTGTGTGTGCACGCGATTACTCAAGTTCCCTGTTCAGCAATTAATACAAGATATAAAGATGATATGCAAGTAAATCAGGTAATTACCAAAAAAATTATATGTAAAGATGAAATGCGAATCCAGACAAGACACTAGCCAGACTTTCCTAAACCTTTTCATATTTGTGCCAAACCAGTGATTAATTTTTCTAAATATGCGCGTGCACACCATCAAAAGAGAAACATGAGAGAGTGACCCTAGGGGGATGGATCCATATCCACACTCAAGCACCACCAACTCAACGTGCTACCAGCCCTGCGTGGTCACTTGGCTTAGACCGAGTCCCACAATTCAAAAAATGAGAAGACAATGAAAACCCTCGATTTTAACATCATGTCGAGCATTTTTGTTTTTGCAGTCTAAGCGGTCGCACTTGTGACGCTGCTCATGCAGAAATAACATCGCAGGTGCAAAAAGTCGTAAACATCCCGACCTATCACACCTGCGGTATGAGTTCCGCACCTGCGAGACTGCTTCAGCAGTCCCTAACCTGCTCTTGCGCGACCTCACCCACGGATCTCCTATCGCATCTGCAACCCAGGCTTAACCAACCACACTCCACATCTGTAGATCTTTCATCGCAGAAGCGACTCCGCTTTTGCGAAAATTGCATGCGCATTTGTGGTCACTCCCTAGCCAAAAAATTCTTGCACCCACGCGACCTGGGCTGCACCACCGACACCGCATCTACGGCCGTACCCACCTAAGGTGCGAAAGCACTAGAAGCCAGAACCCCTTCAACAATCTCTCAAAGTACAAAAATGATTCACCAACCATCTGAATCATACTCGAGGCCCTCGGGGCCCCACCTAAACATACCAACTAGCCCTAAAACACAATAGGAACTCTTTCGAAGCCTCAGATCACATCAAAAAACTCCAAAACCATGAATCGCACATCAATTCAAGCCTAATGAACTAATGAACTTCCAACTTCTAAAATTAATGTCGAATCATATCAAACGATTTCCGAATGAGCTTCAATTTTGGACACAAGTCATATCTGACACAACAGACCTACACCAACTCCCGGAACTGAAATTCGAATATGATATCAACAAATTCAACTCTCGGTCAATCCTCTTAAGATTGCAAACCTTCAATTCTCCAACGTCTGCCAAAAAGCCTCAAACCATCCAACGGATCTAAGAGTCCATATTCGGACATACGCCTAAGTCCAAAATCACTATACAAAGATACCGAAACCATCGAAACTCCATTTCGGAGTCGTCTATACAAAAGTCAAACTCCGGTCAACTCTTCCATCTTAAGCTTCCAACCTTCGGACGAAATGTCCTAATTCACTCCGAATCATCTCCGGAACAAAACCAACCACCCCGGCAAATAACATAACTACAAATGAACATAGAAGAATCAATAAATAGGGGAATGGGGCAAAAATACTCAAAACTGCCAGTCGCATCATTACATTCTCCCCCTCTTAAACAAATATTTGTCCTCGAATGGGTCTAGAATCATACCTGGAGTCTAAAATAAGTATCCGTAACTACTTTCCATCTCCCACTCGGTCACCCAAGTTGCCTCCTCGATTGACGTCGCTCTCCATTGAACTTTCACTGATGCAATATTCTTTGATCTTAACTTTTGAACATGCCGATCCAAAATGGCCATAGACTCTACATCATAAGTCAAATCCCAATCGAACTTAACTATGTTGAAATTCAAAACATGCTACTGATCACCACTTCCGGAGCATGGTAACATGAAACACTAGGTGAACACCTGATTGACTAGGTGGTAATGCAAGCTTGTAGGACACTTGTCCAATCCTATCAAACACCTCAAAAGGACCAATAGACCGAGGGCTTAACTTGCCCTTCTTTCGAACCTCATCACACCCTTCATGGGCGAACTGTGTTTTAGACTCTGATGATTTTGGAATACATCACAAGAAACACCATAGAGATAGTGCCTCCAAATCTTAAATGCGTGAACAATGGCTGCCAACTCTACATCAGGAATGGGGTAGTTCTTTCTATGGGCTAGAGCTGCGGTAAAAGCAGTCTTGATCTTCTGCTCCTCACACTCATCAGAACACCTGAATGAGGAACTCTTCTACGTCAATCTAGTTCAAGGTGTAGGAATCGATGAGAAACCCTCCAGAAAACGGCGATAAGAACCTGCCTAACCCAAGAAACTCCAAAGTCTGTAGCAGAAGACAGTCTAGGCCAACTCTGAACTGCCTTAGTCTTCTTCGGATCTACCTTGATCCCTTCAGTAGACACTAGGTGGGGCCATGAAAGCCACCGAATCAAGCCAGAATTCACACTTGGAGAATTTAGCATATAGCTTCTTCTCCTTCAAAGTCTAGAGTACAATCCCCTGATGCCGCTCATACTCCTCCTAGTTGTGTGAGTACACCAATATATAATAAGTGAATACTATGACAAAAGAATCAAGATATGGCTGAAATACACAGTACATCAAATGCATAAAGGCTGCTGGGGCATTGGTCAGCCCAAATGACATCATAAGAAAATCATAGTGTCCATAGCGGCCGTCTTTAAAATATCAGAATCCTGAATCTTAAACTGATGATATCTTGACCTAAAATCAATCTTCAAAAAGACTCTTGCACCCTTAAGTTAGTTAAATAAGTCATCAATGCATGGCAAATGATAATTTTTCTTAATGGTAGCATTGTTCAACTTCCTGTAATCAGTGCACATCCACATAGTACCATCATTCTTTATCACAAATAGAACAGACGCACCCCAAGGCAACAGGCTAGGCCTGATGAAGCCCTTATCAAGCAACTCTTGAAGTTGTTACTTTAAGTCTTTCAATTTCGCTAATGCCATGCAACACAGTGGCATAGAGATGGATTGAGTGCCCGACACCATATCAATACAAAAATCAGTGTCCATGTCAGGTGACATGCCCGAGACGTCTGCATGAAACACATTCGGAAAGTTTCTCACTATTGGGACAGACTAAATGGTAGGAGTATCAACACTAAAATCTCTCACAAAGGCCCAATAGGCCAGACATCCCTTCCCAACATTCCTATGAGCATTCAAATATGAAATTACTCTAGTTAGAACATAATCCAGGGAACCTCTCCACTCAACCCTAGGAAACCCCGACATCGCCAATATCATGGTCTTAGTGTGACAATCAAGAATAGCGTGATATGGTGATAACCAATCCATGCCGAAAATCACAGCAAAATCAACCATGTTGAGCAATAAAAGATCAACTCTCATCTATAATCCCCCAATAATCGCTACACACAATCGAGACACACGATCCACAAATATAGAATCACCCATCGGAGTAGATACATGAACAAGCATAACTAAAGAATCATGGGGCATACCCAATTAAAGAGCAAAGTATGATGAAACATATGAATAAGTGGAACCAGGATCAAAATAATACTGAAGCATCCATGTGGCACACTGAAACAATTCACGTGATTTCGAAGGCAACTGCCTCTGTCTTGGCTGGAAGTGCGTAGCAACGGGCCTATACACCACCTGTTCGATCCCTGCCCCTAGGGTGGCCTCAAGCTGACTGAGCCTCACCTCGAGCTGGCCGTGCCGGTGATGTAGCTTCTGGTGCTCAAATCATAGGCTGAGAACTCTACTATGGGAACCTACTCAATAGTCAAGGAGAATCTCTCTTGAGATGACTTATGTCTCCACGCTTATAACAACATTTCCTGAAAAGCTGCTGACCTTTATAGTCTGAGCAACTTGTTATGGAAACCAGAGCAGATAGAGCATTGTAAGAAATATGTGCTGACATCACACTAAATGATGACTGAACAGGGCGTGCGTTGTAGAAATTGTGGCTAATTGAAGAACCACGACGAACATGGAGAGCTGCCTGAACTAGTCTAGAAGGACGACCTCTACTGTAATGGGACTAGCCTCCAAGCGAGGCACTACTGAAACCACCTGAACTACAAGCCCTTTTGGCCTCCCGCTCCTCATGCTCCTTCCTACAAACCAGCTCTAATGAAGCGTCTATCGGAACTTCCCGAGCCACAATGAAGCGTTAAAACTCGTTAAGGCCATCAATTAACCTCCTAATATTCTACCTCTCAGTGGGAATCAACCATACTGCGTGACGAGCTAACTCTGCAAACTTCATCTCACACTGGTCACGGTCATACCCTCCTGGAAAAACTGCTCAAACTTCCTACACAACTCCTCTCTGCGAGTCAATGGGACAAACTTCTCTAAGAAGAGAACCGAGAACTCATGCTAAGTAAGTGGTGCTGTGTGGGTTGGCCTGCTCAAAAAAACCTCTATGGTGTCCAAAATACCCATTGTGCGAAGAATCTGCTGACACCGGTCTACAAATCTTGAGCATCCTCCGACTCTGCTCCATTGAACTATGGAGGCTTAAGCCTACTGCTCCAATCTCTTCTGCTCCTCATCACTCATATGGGGACCAATGTCAACCCGAGCGGCAACAACCGGCTGAATTGGCAATACACCTAGTGTATGGTGACCCCCTAGAGTACGAGCGACAGGATTTTGGGAACTTCCCCGTGCCTACGAAGTGGCTGGTGTAGCTAGAACTGAGACTTCCTGAGCCACGCTCATGCACACATCGAAAATCAGGGCTAAGGCCTCCTTAAGGTCAGGAATAACGATGGGCACTGCTGGTGCCTGAGCTAGTTCCATCGGTTCAACAACATCCGATACCTGCTCAAGAGATGAAACAACTAGTGCCTCCACAGGTGCTGCTCTAGCTGTAGTACAAGCCACACCTCGGCCTCTATCACCGCCCTCTCGCGGCCATAACTGGTGGTACCGATGGTCATCTACCTGATTCGGTTGCACGTGTCCTCACCATCCGTGATAGTATAGACCAGTCATGTTTCAAACTTCGGAACATCAAATACGCACGACAAGAACGCAAGAAAGTAAGGCTTCCTCAAAGTTTGGTAGCCTCTCAAACAAAAGTACAGACGTCCCTGTACCGATCTGCAAGACTCAACTAAACTTGCTCATGACTTGTAACACCCATGAACCTAGGGTTCTGATACTAACTTGTTACGATCCAAAATCCCAACCCGTCGTGATGGCGCCTAACACACTTGCTAAGCCTAGCCAAAAAAGTGCAATACCATCAACAAAAGCCATAGAAAGTGATTCCAAAAGACAAATCTAGGATCACTAACTCAAATGGAAAAGTCAACCAAAAAAGGCAACCCCGGGCCTGCACCTCTAAACCCGAAAAAATTCACAAATTTCGAACACTCATTCAATTTCAAATCCAACCATACAAAAATATTACAATTCAAACCACAAATCGACCCTCAATTCCTCAAATGTCACTCTCCAATAACATAGTCCAAAAATCCCCAAATTCTATCATAGATTCATGAAAACGAGGTGTAGGAATCAATGGGAATTAAATATCTAATACCAAAATCCAATAAACATCACTTACCTCTTCAATTAGGATGAGAAATGCTCCAAAAAATTCCTTAGACCGAGTCCCACAATTCAAAAAATGAGAAAACAATGAAAACCCTCGGTTTTAACTTATTGTCCAGCATTTTCACTTCTGCGGTCCAAGCAGTCGCACCTGGGATGCTGCACCTGCAAAAATATAATCGCATGTGCAAAAATTCATTAACTTCCCAACCTATTGCACTTGTGGTACGAGTTCTGAACCAGCGACACTGCTTCTGCGGTCCCTCACCCGCTCCTGTGCATCCTCTTCTGAGGATCTCCTATCGCATCTGAGACCCAAGCTTAACTAACCATACTCCGTATCTGGGGACCATTCATTGCAGAAGCGACTCCGCTTTAACCTTCTAAAATGAGAATCACTCGAAAACCAAAACCAACGATACACGCAAGTCATATATACCATATGAAGCTATTCATGCCCTGAAACAACCGAACAGAATGTAAATTCTCAAAACGACCAGTTGGTTCGTTACATTATCCCCCACTTAAATATATGTTCGTCCTCGAATGTGCCAAGAGTTGTACCAAGTCCCCTAAATCACCGTATAACCTCCTCGTGCACATACCCGTGGGTGATCGCATGTCACCCTATGTCACGACCCAAAATCCCAACCTATCGTGATGGAACCTAACACACTTGCTTGGCAAGCCGAACATAATAGTAAAGAACCAAAATAACGGAACTTTATAAAAATAGCATAAGTCTGAAATCTAAATGTAAAAAAAATACCGCTAATACAAGATAAATCCCCAAGAAAGTGGTAAATTTGGAGTCATGAGCTCTACAACGGAATACAAGTCTGAAAACTATATAACAATACTCTCTCAACTGAAAACAACAGTACATAAGAAACGTTTAGCCAATACTACGAGGGGAAAATGCAGCTCTACCTCGTCTCTTGATACTCAGATCAACAAGCAAAGCTTGTACTGGTAGCTGGTACCAACACCTGGATTAGCAAAATTAAGTGCAGAGTGTAGTATGAGTAGAACCGACCCAATGTACTCAATAAGGATCGTTTCTAACCTCGGCGAGGTAAAAGAAGTAAGAACTATAAATGATACCTACTATAACCTCTACAGTTTAATCAATTTAACAAGTATAGAACAATGATGGAATCAGGTCATAAAGCACAAAAAGAAACCCACTGTGTTTGTGCGCAATTACTCAAGTTCTCTATTCAGCAAATGATACAACATATAAAGATGATATGCAAGTAAATCGGGTAATTAACCATGGAAATTGCAAGTAGCCAATCAAGACAAGACACTGGCCAGAATTTCCTCAACCTTTCTATATCCATACCAATCTATTAATAAGTTTTCATCAATGGCCACGTGTACACCATCAAGAGAGAAACATGCGAGGGTAACCCTAGGGTGATGGATCCACATCCACATGCAACAAAAACCATTTCAACGTGCTACCAGCCCAACATAGTCCCAGGCTCAGTATCATAATCCACTAGGCATGGTCACAAGCATAATAGTACAATCCGCTCTGCATAGTCACATGCATAACAGCATAATCTGGATAGGGTGGTGAGAGGGATAACAACACAATCCGGCCGGGGTGGTCACAGGAATATCAACACAATCTTCCTGGTGTGGTCATACGCATGACAACACAATCCGCCCGGCGTGGTCACACGCATAATAACACAATTCACCCAACGTGGTCACATGCATCCAGTCAAAGTCATATCACTTAGAAGTAAATATACAAGAGTACATGTATGTAATGAACGAATAATAGACCTCATGCTCCTGGACTAGTATGAATGACATGCTAAAGTGTAGGCATGCGCAAAGTGTGCTATCATAGCTGTAATCGGCAATTTCATCACAGTAATAGAAATTATCACGTTCACTCCGATAACTAGCCTCTATTTAGCCTCAAATGTGGCTCAAATAGTTCACAACAAGGTTACAAATATGAGAAATAAACCTTAAGCTTAACAATGAATAATAGGCATATCATTGCCTAAGCACTACCCCGAGCATGAATAAATACCCCGGTGTTAGCACATGAGCTCAAACCCCACACATGTGTGCATCCATAGCACGTGGCTATCACAAATAATTAAGGCAACTAGTGCCTCAGTAAAGTTTAGATAAGATACTTACCTCAAATAATTGAAATCACTCCTCTAACAAGCCCTTCCTACGCGTATCAATCTCTAGAATGCTCGAATCTAGCCAAAACAATGCAATACCATCAACAAAATCCATAGAAAGTGATTCCAAAAGACAAAGCTGAGATCTTTAACTCTATTGAAGAAGTCAACCCAAAAACGCAACCCCGGGCCCGAACCTCTGACCCCAACAAAATTCAAAAATATCGAACAGACATTCAATTTCGAATCCAACCATATCAAAATATTCCAATTCCAACCAAAAACTGACCCTCAAAATTCTCAAATTTCGCTCTCCAATAACATAATCCAAAAATCCCCAAATTCTATCATAGATTCAGGAAAATTATGTGTAATAATCTATGGGAATTCAATATCTAATACCAAAATAATGTAAACATCACTTACCTCTTCAATTGGGAATAGAAATGCTCCAAAAATTGCCTTAGACCGAGTCCCACAATTCAAAAAATGAGAAAACAATGAAAACCCTCGATTTTAACACATTGTCTAGCATTTTCGCTTCTACGGTCCAAGCGGTCGCACCTGCGACACCGCACATGCAAAAATATTATCGCATGTGCGAAAATTCATTAACTTCTCGACCTATTGCACCTACGGTACGAGTTCCGCACCTGCGAGACCGCTTATGTGGCCCCTCACCCGCTGCTGCGGATATCCTATCACATCTGCGACCTAGGCTTAACCAACCACACTCCGCATATGCAGACCTTTCATTGCAGAAGCGATTTTGATTATGCAAAAATAGCATGCACATTTGCGGTCACTCCCTACCCAAACCAATCTTTCACCTAACCGACCTAGGCCGCACCTGCGCAACCTGGGGCGGACCTGCGATACCGCATCTGCGGCCGTACCAACTGCTTGTGCAAAAGCACCAGAAGCCAGAACCACTTCAGCAATCCCTCAAAGCACAAAAATGATCCGCCAAGAATCCGAATCATACCTGAGGCCCCCGCAACCCCGCCCAAGCATACCAACTAGTCGTAAAACACAATACGAACTCGCTCGAAGAGTCAAATCACATTAAACAACTGCCAAACAACGAATCCCACATCGATTCAAGCATGATTAACTACTGAACTTCCAACTTCTAAAACTAATGTCGAATCATATGAAATCATTTTTGAATGAGCTCAAATTCATAAATGAAAAAAGACTCCCGGAACCGAAATCTGAACCCAATATCAACAAAGTCAACTCTCAGTCAAATCTCTCAACCTTCCAAACCTTCAAATTTCCAAATTTTTCCAAAAAGCCTCAAACAAACCTACGGACCTCCGAATCAATACTCGGACATACGCATGTGTCCAAAATCACTATACGAAGCTATCAACACCATCAAAACTCCATTCCGGAGTCGTCTATACAAAAGTCAAACTCCGGTAAACTCTTCCATCTTAAGCATCTAACCTTGGGCCTAAGTGTCTCAGTTCACTCTGAATCATCCTCAGAACCAAAACAACCACCCTGCTAAGTCACATACCCAAAAATAAACATAGAAGAAGCAATAAATAGGGGAACAGGGCAACAGTACTCAAAACGACCCGCCGGGTCATTACACCCCAATCCATATAAGCCTGACAACACATCCTAGCTGAGATCCTTACTTTAACCTTAGCCCATAAACCTTATAGTCAAGTTCCCAATGTTCGAAATACATTACGAAACCCGATTCTCATATATATACGTTGTATATGTCTGAACTAGCAAAATCAAGCCATATTCATAGCCCTAAATATAATCACATGATATACCACAGAGCTAAGATACTCATCACAGTAGCTTCCGATCATAATAGAATCCCGGTACTAGTGACAAACCTCATATGAAATGAAACATTACTCTAAACCTTCACACACTGCCTATGATGGAGGAAACATGCACAAACTCATAACTGCTCATCAAATCAACAAGTCATGGAGATTTTTGCCCAATATGAATCATAGCCAAAAATCTTAGCTCATTAATGACACTATTTTTCCAAACATACCCTGATCAAATCCGATGGCACTCATTTCAGGTCCAGCAATCTCACTTCATCCAGTACAAGCTGCACGACCAACACATCACACCAATGCCACCTATTGCTTCGTGTCGTACAATCTGTGCACCCCAAAAAAGCAACAACTCAACTACAATCCATGATGAAGGAAGAACCAAATGAGAGAACCGTCTCGCAGGCTCAGCAGATACCACCCCAAGAGCAATGCCATGAACCCATCACATATAGTAGAACCAAGACACACGAATCTAACACACAGGACCGTATCTCAGCATAACTCTGCTGCAGTGCGTGACCCAATCCAAACGCCGGTCCAAATGAGATTATTCAAGCCATCATGCTAAAACTTAACAACCATACGCATATCAACAACTAACATATGAAGTGCATGACCATAACCATGGAGAAAGTGATATCATTATATACTGCCAACAAGAGGATCATAACCAAGCACAATCAACCACTCAACACCCCAGGAGCCATCTCGCTTGAATTCTGCCATAAAGCCCAAACAGTAACGCATCATGTGTAAATAATCAACAATCTCACAACCCCTTGTGGCGTGGAAGAGTAACACATAGAACACATCAAGGCACGAATAAGGTCAACTCTAACCAATGACACCACCCGTTATAATAGCTGTGCTAAGTAAACAAATCCGACCTTATGTAGAATACACATCCTCATTAGGCCTATCATTGGCCTTCAACCCAATATGTACCTTTCTCTGAATAGAAGTCCCACAAAAAATACATAGTCTCAATATCACCAACTATCATCAAATCAACATCCTCTCATGACCCTACCACGATCACGATGACTAGGAAATTGATTAAATCTTCCCAAGCTCGTACTCACCAACCAGATACCATAACCCACTGCACCCTGCACGTGAACAATTAAAAGATCTATCAATACATCCCCATTATCGGTCTAGACAACACGTTGATATAATGATCGGGCATCCATAGTCCCCCCTCGTAACCCATCCGCGGTATCACAAAATGTCGGTGCATAGTTGATATCGAGTGCGCAATATAGTTTACGATTGGATGCAAGGGAATGTATGATATGTGCTTAAAGATGAATCAATACGCACAATACGGAATTAAACAAGAGGAATTTCTTAGTAGTTCCGTAGCCTCTCGAAGATAAGTATAGACATCTCCGGACCGATCCACAAGACTCTACTAAACTTGCTTATAACTCATAGCGCCTATAAACCTAGAGCTCTGATACCAACTTGTCACGACCCAAAATCCCACCTTCGGAATCGTGATGGCACCTAGTCTCTATGACTAGGTAAGCTTAACACATGAGGAGATCTAACAAAGATAACCAACTTAACTATATAAAACTTAAATTGATAAATGAAATAATGTAACTAAAACTGAACAAATGTTATACAATCCCCATGACCGGTAGTCAGAGTCATAAGCTCTATTGACATACACATGAATTTCTAAATACAATAATATTCTGAAAGAAGATAAACAACAGTAAATATAATGTCCGAAGGTGACTCTGAGGCCTGCGAACATCAAGCAGGTACACCTTGAAGTCTCCAGCTGCGCAGACACAATTCTCAAAAACAACACGATCAAAAGTACCTAGATCTGCACAAAAATATGAAGAAGTATAGCAAGAGTACACCACAGCGGTACCCAGTAAGTATCAAGACTAACCTTAGTGGAGTAGTGACGAGGTAAGTTGGGATACTCACTAGACATAAAACCTGTGGAAGATATTAACATAAAGCTAGAAATTGAAATAATCAATGTAAAGCTAATAACGTAAAGATTATTAATGTAAAACCAACAAGGAATAATAGAAACACAATTGGCAACAAGACGTAAACGGGTAATGAAGCAGCAACATATTCAGAACACATGTGAAATATGAACTAACTCGATTAAGAAAACATATGACAATTCAAGTAATCAAGTCGTTCCGAAAACATGACTTACAAAAGAATTACCCCGAGGCACCACACCTCGTAACCACAAATCATGAGCCACAATTCCAAATCTTACAAATATGGCACCTCGTATGCACAATACTAATCACCTTCGCACGACAAGGCCCACGTGCTACCATGTACATAGTATCCGTGTCAAATAACAATAAAAATATTCGAGAGATATATTTAAACACAATAAAGCATAAAAACAATCTTTAATAAAGTTAAGCGTCAAATGAGATAATGTGTTTATTCTAGAAAGCAATTAAAGCAAAATAAAGAACAATTTATACAAAGCAAAGTATCAAATGAGTTTATTTTGGAAATTAGTAGGGTAAAGCAAAATAACGTTTTTAAGCTACATAAAACACCAGATAAATTTCACGAAATAAATATAGAATTTTCTAAAGTAAAGCGTGATTAAAATATTAAGTAAAGTAAAACACCAAATAGGGTGATGATTTTAATTTGAGAACCCAATTAAAGTAAATTGTTATAATCATTTAAAATAGTAAAGCACCGAGTGAGATAAAGAGTTCTATTTTAAGAGACGCATAAAATAAAGTATGTAAAATAATACTTTTATTTAAAACTGTTATGTTACCAACAACTCAACAGAATATGAGATAATGTCTCTACGAAGTTAATTCATCTTGATAATCTATTCACCAAGTAACAACGGAGGCACAAATTGCTGCATTGAAGCAACACAATAAATTACATAGAATGCATGACTCACACTAGAAGTCACAATTGTCCCAACACAAGAATAACAAGAAATAACCAAAAACAAACTAAATACAAGTTAAATTATTTTAAGAAAAAAAAAAACAATAACGATTCAATCCACGGGCCGTTCCAACATAGAATGTACAATAAGAATCACAACCGAGGTACCACACGTGCTTTAGCCCCCTTATCTCACTGCGTGGCTTCAAGTAATTCCCTTACTAGCAGCACGCATATAAATCCCAACTTATCTCGTCACATGCTCATCAACTCCTATCCTTACACCGCCATATGTGCATCAATATCACAATACAATAATCAACTCGCACCACGTGCCCTTATGACACAACATTGCCAAAGTCAACGATACCAATATTGCCATAACATAGCCCACGGTCAACCATAATGTGTAAAAAAATCTCAAAGATAACAAAATGAATGAGATACAACTCAACAAGGATGGATATCCCAATAAACAACATTTCAACCATAATGTGTTAATAACTATCACAACTAAAACCTCAATAACTCAACAATGAAGGTATACCCGTGAAATGTCAACTTCAAATTCAAGTACGTAACATAAGTTTAACAATGAAAGGGATAGCATGAAATAGAAATTGCGACTAAATGCATGAGATTAACTGAACAATGGGGAGGATATCATGCAAGAACAACTACAAATAAATGTATATAAGGGTAACATTGACAATGAAATCTAGAACATGTAATAACAACTGCAATTAAGGCATGTATGAGTAAAATTGGCAACAAAAGATATATCAAATAATAATAACTTCAATTAAGGGCTCATACGCAACCTAAGAATCTAAACCGGTCAAATATCACATATATGCCCGTGTACACACTCTTCAACTCGTGTACACGTCTTCCACATAATTCAAATAACACAATCAACCCAAATTCGAAGGGGTAGTTCCCCCCCCCCTCCCCACAAAGTTTATGCAAGATACTTACTTCAGTTAGACAAATCAACACTCAAGATATCTTTTCCTTTAAAATTCACCTCCGCTTGGCTCAAATCTAGCCAAAAAGCGACTTAATATTATTAAACAATGCAAGAGAAACCAATTCTGATTAATAGAGTTAAGATTTTTAACTAATATGTAAAAGTCAACCCAAAAGTCAACCTCAGGACCGCACCTCGAAACCCGACAAAACTCACAAATTTTGACAACCCATTCGATTATGAGTTCAACCATGCTGATTGCACTCAAATCCTACTCCGGATTGATGTTCAAAATCCAATTATTCACTTTTGGAAAGTTGAGACAAAACCCCTCAATTTCTCTTTCAAAATTATCAATCAAATGTCGAAATTGAAGACAGAATCATGGAATATAATAAAAGCCGAGGAAAATAACTTACCCCAATCTATCTGATGGAAATCCTCTCCAAAATCGCCCAAATTCGAGCACCGCAACTCAAAATGTGATAAAATTAGCTCAAGGTTCGAAATAGAGTACTTTATAACACTGCTCCAAGGACACACTTCGCGAACATGGAAGAAGCATTGCTTTCGCGATGAACAAAATGCACTGCCTTAACATAACAATACGCGTTTGCGAAACTTCACTCGCGTATGCGAAGAAGAAATCCTCTAGATTGTGCAGCGCAACTCAACACTGCGCGAACGCGTAGAACTTGACGTGAACGCGAAGAAGACCAGCCCCTTACACTACGCGATCGTGGACTCATCCTCGTGATCACGAAAAACAAATGGGGGACCATATATCTATAAATACTACCAGTGCCAAAATGGTTCGAAACTAGTTCGAGACTCACCCGAGCCCCTCGGAACCCCGTCCGAACATGCCAACAAGTCCCAAAGCATAACACGGACCTGCTCGAGGCCTCAAATTACACATACAAAAATCAAAACCACGAATCACACCTCAATTCAATGTTAATGAACATTTGAACTTTTAACTTTCAACTTTCAAAACTAATGTTGAACCATAACAAATCAACTCGGAATGACTTCAAATGTTTCACACAAGTTCTAAATGACATTAAAACCCTATTCCAACTTCCATAACAACAATCCGAATTTGATCTCATCAAAGTCCACTTCCTGTCAAACTTATGAACCTCCCAAACCTTTGAATTGCCAACTTCCGCCAAGAAATGCCAAAACCTTCTAAAAACAACCAAATGCAAATCTGAGCATACGCCTAGGTCCACAATCACCATCCGAACCTAAAAAAACACCATCAAAAATCAGATCTAAGATCAAATATGCAAGAAGTCAAACATGGTAAAGTCTTCCAACTTTATGCCTCTGAAATGAGAATCGCTCTTCCAAACCAATCTCGAACCACTCGAAAACCAAAACCACCGATACATGCAAGTCATAGTACACCATATTAAGCTATTCATGCCCTCCAACCACCGAATAGAATGCAAATGTTCAAAATGACCAGTTTGTTAGTTACAATGGGTATGGTAGAGTGCCCTTACCGGAGTAGCGCTTGTGAATCTGCTCGTGCTTCCGATGAGGGCGCCTCCCCTTAGAGTCTCTAGTCTAAAGATAAGAAGTCGAAGAGAAAGCGTACCTCTTCGACTGGGATTCAACAGAAGAGAGTGAGAAGATAATCAAGCGGACCGGTCACAGTGGTCATTGATGATAAAGAAGGGGCCAATGATGAAGATGCCCCTATTAAAACAATAAAAAGGTATTTATTAGCTCAACTGGATGCTCAATCAGGGGATCTTCAAGATCCACAAGCAGAAAAAGTTCAGGCGCTCTGGGGGGGGGGGGGGGGGGGG